>VUQI01000492.1:0-20910 GCA_015106735.1 Paratilapia polleni | reverse complement strand
TTGCTGAGGTGCAATTCTTAATTGTTAATGTCGACAGAAGAGAGGATAAGAAGGTTTTAACAGAAATTTTAGGCTCAAATTATGCAAATAATCCCAATTAAAGGATTGTTTCTGATAATAATGGACAAACACTGTAGCTGGACAGAAAAAGCAGTGAAACATCAAAAAAAGCACAGTAACTGAATAATTATACAAGTTTCCACTCAGAAACCACTCATTGAGTTCACTGCAAAACTATGAACTACACTCTTTTAATTACACTTTTGACATGAGTCAAAAATAATTTTAGGTAATGATAAGGAAAGACAAATGTTGCAAACTGATCCCTTCATTGTGGCTGCAGGCTGATGTAGAGGAGGGGATCGGATGTGCTGAGGGGAAGCCTGAGCTTTTGTGGCCACTCAGCCAACTGGCCCTGAACCTTGACCTCTAACCCTTCACCCAGGGGGGCAAACAAAGCTCTGAGTGACATCTGAAACTAGACACTCTGTGGGGAGAGAGTGTCTGGACAGGACTCAAATAACCCCATTAACTCTGCAGAAAAGATTTATGGCTATTTATTCTTCCCCTGCAAATTTCGAAAGCTGAAGAGTCACACAGATCTGTCAAAAATAATCAAGCAATTAGAGGTGCGCAGCAAGTTTTATGTTGTTTACTTGCCAATATCTCCATTTTGCATGAAGATAGGCAAAAATGCGCCATAATTAACAACTCTGAGTGGAGCTGTGATTAGCAATGGTACACACATATGCCAACAGTTAGTCTGTAGCAAAATAAATTCTGCTTAATATGAACAGCATGAGTCTATCTTCAGGCGGTTTTAAGAGTCACTGATGCATATTCACCAGCACCTCTGATGGATTTCTGTACAAGGGATTACGTAAACAACTCTGGCATTAGTATACTGTAAACAAAAACAGAGGGAAAAGTTGATGGTAAATGTGCTGCGGTGAATGCGAGCCTCCGTCGCCAGAATGCTGAAAGCCACTGTAGTATTTAAATCAGGCAAGGAGGGAGGAAGACTGGGCCAAGCATTCTGTAGCTCAGCTGTGAGGCTCTAAGCCGTTGCCCTAGGGTCTTTGTCCTGCCTTTCAGGGCAAGTCTGAGGTAGTCAAAGACCCTATTCATGACCGGCGCTCCCCCTGCCAACACACCCATACAGCCCCAGTCAAGTCAGCCGAGAGCTATAGAGCCTTCCCATTTCACACGAGAATCAGACCTGCCCCTAAAGCCTGCTTCAGGGATTTCCAATAGCCAGCCCCTCTAACCCATGTACAAATCAAACAAAAGGGCTCCTTGGCCTACTCCATGTCATATAGGGTTGATTAGATCTTTTTTTCTAATGTAGCTACTCTACATTTGAAGCAAATAAGTCAGTCAAACATGTAGGGATTTGGTATCTAGCCAGTTAATAGATGCAGAATTGTACCAGTGGAGATCCCAAGCTGCCATCTGACCCTGCCACATCCACGATTATCATCTGATACGAGATTCACCTCATGCCAATACTTATTTCTCCCAAGAAGTACCCAACCTGAGTACATCAAATGATAAAGTCTTAACACAAAGCAACCTAATCATGCTGATTATCTGAGGGCAGGCACTAGGGGAATCCCGCTATCAGTAAAGAGTGTCTTATGTCTGCTGAGCACAAGGCCCTCAATCACAGCCATTACTCATAACTAATCAAGAACATTACCTCATAATTTTAAATTGAGCAGATAAGGTCAGGGAAGAGGGATATCCTGTGGCCGAGGCCGATGTGAAAACCTCAGGCCATCAGACGTTTCTGCTGCTTCTGCTGTTTATTCTAACAGGATCCACAAGTCTGTTCTGAGATAAGGAGGCTACACATTTTAGATGACTTGTGCCTTTGCTAGGCTTTAATCTAATTTGATGCTCCGCAGAACATTGTGACTTCTTAACAAGTACAATTGGTTTATGAGACTAAAGGGGGAAGACAGGGGCACCCAAAGGTTAAGTTATTACCAATATCAGGACAAGCAGCCTGATCTCATGGGAAAATTGTGAATGTGTGATATTTAACAAACAAATACCCAATAAATGCATTTCTTTAGGGTGTTTTTTTAGATAAATAATATACTCAAAACTACTCAAAACAGAACCAAAGCTCCTTTCTGTCTTAAATAATATTGTGTAACCTTAACTAAAAAAGCATACACTTAAGTTAACCAAATAAGTCATGGCAGTTCATAACTTGTTTGACAAATAATGTTACAGGCAATTTTTTTTATGATATTATGCAAACCACTAGAGATTACACTGACATGTTACAATAATGGCTAAAATAACTGAGTTAAATACTGGTTGTAAGACAAACATCTTAATCTTATCTCTTTTAAGCCATTTTTTTCTTTTTCTCCAATATTTAAGACTAACTTAGTAAAAGTAACTACAGGGTAATATGTGTCTTACCTAAACAAATGTATTAAACATGGGAAATTAGTACAGTCAAACATATGATCCATTACATACAGTACTTGTTTTTAAAGCCAGAGCTAAATTCAGATTGCAGATTGCATGTCAGTCTCATCATAAGTTACAGGCATGAGGCTATAGTTAAGTGTGCAAGTTTTGGTCTTTTTTGATATAATGAGTGCAAGAAATCTTCATGCTGTGATTTAAAATGCAGGACAAAAGAAGAGATTGATTTGCTTTATGAGTAAAGTAATGATCTGTATTAAGTTAAAGCAAGTCCAATCAAACTTAAGCTGTTTAGAGTAGGTCACACGTGTGTACAGGTGCAACATGTGGATGTGACATGTGTGTGTCAGGGGATACGACCTGCACCAGCACTCCAAACCTGCTCCGCCATTTAACTTGGTGGGAAGCAGCATATCTGATTTATAACCTCAACCAGAAGAACAGCTGCTCTGCTTGCAGTCAACTAACCTCATCCTGGAAGGATGTCCATCCACTTCTTAATTTAGTATGACACTACAACCTCACCGGTACAACACACATGCATGCCTTCACTGGGCCGTGTGCGGCGAGCGCACTTCCATGCCCTGCATATGAACTGAAGAAAAGCCTGGTGTAAATCTTAGTAGCACTAATGCTACATGCGCATGATCTGATATCTTCCTGCTGCTTGTTGACTGGGCTGTGACTGTAAGGGAATGGTAATGCATTGTGGTCTACGGAGAAGAAGCTGTGCTCTGTGGGAGACAGAATCCCTCAGATAAGTGAGTGCCTCAAGGTCTGGAAGGCAGCCCACCACAGGATAACAGGGAAAGGAATAGCAGCACCCATATCTGCCCCAGTTTATGCTCCTACCACCACATCTCATCAACAATCTCTCCTCATGCCTGCTCTCTCTCTCTCCCTGCTGCTGCCTGCAGTGCTTAAACTGAAAACAGCTGCTTGGAATACCAGACTGATGAAACCCTGTTTAGAGTTTTTTTTTCTTCCTTTTTTTTCCTGCTGTACAATCACATTTTATTAGCATGGAGGAAAGCGTTTAAGTACAATTATAAAGGGAAAACATTTCTTTATGCGGCTTAAACAGTAGTGGTTATGGGTATGGAATGGCTACATAAACACTTAAATAGGACAGTCTAAAAGACAGCTTGCTGACACCCTACCCTAATCTACCAGTTAGATTCAAGTATTGCTATGGTAAAGATCATTATCTTTATGAGTTCATCTGAAACTTTCACTGAAGAGCAGTCTACTAGAGCTGAAATGAGTAGTTAACTGATTAAGATAATTTAACAAAACCAGACAAAGATTCAGCGAGAATTCATCTGTTTTCTTTATCATATTACCCAAATGATTACACAGATAATCCACCTTCATTCAAATAGCTGGATCATAAAAATTATGCTTAGCTATAATTAAAGCCCAAACAATATATCAGCCGACACTGGTCTTGCACAGGTAACTTAGTAATTTAGAAATGTTATCATCACATAGTTTGTCCAGCAGAGTGGCTTTAACTCCACCTCTGACACAGTGAATTAAGAATAAGGCCAATATATTGATATCAGAATTTTTTACATCCTAAAAATCAATCATTAAAAATCCAGTATTGGTCAGCCATTACACACAATGTCTTTAAATATTTTATTTAGTCTGACTAACAGAACATAAGGCAAAATATATTCAACTTATGGCATGCTGATATGATGCAAAAAGAGAATGGTGGTCAACTGCGTGAGTACATTCCTTACATATACTGGAGCCAACTACTTCTCCATTTGTATCAATACAGTGGGTTAATATCACAGAAGAGACATGACTCTGCTGGCACTCACAGCACACATGATACATGTCTCCACGTCTTGTTCCTACATCTCTCAGAGCTTTAATTTTCTGCAAAAACCTTTCTTTTCTTTTTTTAAATATGCTGCAATTTGGCAAAATAGAAAAAAAAAGACAGTAAGCTTTGGGTTTCCATTGCTTCAAACTAAACTATATTTGAGTCTCATAATAGATCCATGCTGCAGAGATTATCCACTAAGCATTGCAATTGTTCAAAAGTAGAGTAAAGACATGTGTAGACATGAGATTTTTGTTCATTGGAATGCCTATATTTAACTCGACAACAAGAGTTTTCTGTTTCAAGACTAAAAGAACAGAGACTTCCAAGGGAACTCAGGTGTGTTAGAGTTGTTCACCTTTGGCCAAATGTCTCTCAGCTTAAACATAAGTTCTCCCAATTTTTAACAAGAGAAAAGCTATGTACCACACTCAGCAGCAGCGCTGGCCAAACATAGCAAACGAGAAAAACACATAAATTGATAAAAAATAAAATAAAAAAACTCAACATTTGCACAC
Source organism: Paratilapia polleni (assembly GCA_015106735.1). Taxonomy (NCBI): domain Eukaryota; kingdom Metazoa; phylum Chordata; class Actinopteri; order Cichliformes; family Cichlidae; genus Paratilapia; species Paratilapia polleni. Next base: position 16,110 of record VUQI01000492.1, on the reverse strand, counting down.
ATATTCATCTTGGCACATCAAAGGGATTCATTGATGTCACTGAACATGGGGAGTCTGCGGCTGGAGAGGGGAGATGTTGGTTATCCTTTCCTCAAAGGGTGCTGAGATGCTCCTGATGGGCCCCGCTCGAGAAGCCAGAGAACGCTATAAACAGAATTTCTAATGTCAGGCGGGCGAGTGGGTGGGTTAGGTAGTGAACTAGCAGGCTATGGGGTAGCGGGAGGAATTGACGCCAGCTCATGCTTTCCACAGAGACCAGAGAGAGAAGGATACAGACCAGGACTGACACCATTTCACACAGTTCTGTGTGAGGGGTGTTTGGAAGAAAGCATCTGTGGGCTGAAAATGAAATGCCAGATGCATGCTCCCATAAAACCCAAAAAAGAAAGATTGTATGTGACGCTGCTGGAGATGATATAAAGTTATACCATCTACTGATTTGTTGGTGCGTTCTTTTGTATTGCACTAATTAGAACTGACCATGATTACCCCTGTGCAATATAAATGTTAACTGCTAAGACATACAGCTGTGAAATATGTACCAATTCATACATAATGTGGAATCCGAAAATATAAACATCGCTCCCTTCTTCTTCAACTAAATCAAGGTTTTTTGTTTTTTTTTTAAGATTGTATTTTAATTTCTTTCCAAGTCCAAGCAAAGAGTTCATCATCAAAATTAATCACTCCAGGCAAGAGCTCTCAGCCAATGATGGCATTTCTGCGGCCGATCAAGATCTCTTTCTAATTGGATAGTCCCACCAAATTGATGTAGATGTGTTTGCCTTTGAAGAAAATTTTTTTTTAAAAACTATAAACCTAGTCAAAAATGTTAGCTGTGTTGACACAGTGCTTGGGTGAAAAAATATTTGCACGCTGACATTCAGGAATACAACACTGAGCGTTGTCAGAATGTGAGCCCCATACACTGTTCCCTCTGTTGCAAAATATCCACACAGCCTCACCTGAACGCCCCCACTCCCTCAACCCTCTGACACTCACAGACTCCACACAGACAAACGTGCAGCACGCATGGTTGCATGTTTGTTCATTCACACACATACACATATGCAGCAAGGTGAGTGAAATGCCAAGTGAGGCACCTGATGAAAAGACATCTCCACACAAACAGCCTTTGCTTATGCAGGGAGAGGCCCTTTTATTCAGCAGGACAATGTCTGTGTTGACTTTTCTTTGTCTGCACATTTTAAGCACCAAAAGCACCAGAAAGAATGGGGGGGAGAGTCAGAGTGGCATGCAATCGTAGCCACTGACATGTTCAGACTTATACAAGCTCTCCATTCATATCTCAATCTCAAACCATTTTCTATTCAACAATCATGCTCAGGAGTTTTGAGTGTCCCACTGCGTATTTGATGAAGATATGTTTGAGCGGCTAACCTCGCTCACACTCACTTGCCACCTCTCACACACAAGAGGCATTTCACTCTTTAGTGGGGATGATGATGATGTAGTAGCTGAGTTATCTAAAAGTGCTGATGAAGGTAACAAGAGGTGGCGTCAAGCAGAGTGTGTGTTCACCAATTAAATCTGACACTCTACAAGAACAATGCAAATCAGTGAATTGGCAAACAATGAGCTGGATTTATGCAGCTAACTCCGGCAGGAAAAAAACGCTCCAGCCCTGCACCCCACAGCAGGCAGAAGTCTGGTGGAACATCTCTGCAAACATAAAACCTCCTCCTCAGCTCTCGGTGGATTACAGCGGAATGTCAGCTCAGAGCAGGCTTTAAATCAGTTATGCTTGGCCCTCAGGGGAACTCTGTGCTGATCCCATGTAGGCCTGTCTCTCATTGCTCATGATAGGGTTGCCACATCCAAATTTTCATTTTTTTTTTTAAAGAGGACTCAAATCCTTCATCATGTAGCACATTGCAGGGTAAAATTACTGCATTACGACTCTTTAGCAACATCTCACATCTATTTTATGTATTGAATAAACGTGCAATATGTTATTATTATTATTACACAACTTGGTTCTGAGGGTACAAGTAGTAGGAGTTATAAATAGCCACATGCAAATGAAAAAATGAATGCCTCACATACATCTGTAATTACAAAAACATTTACATTACGCTCAAAGGTACGAAGCTGCAGCACTCCACCAGGATATGAAAACTGTGGATTTTGTTGCATGGGATTAATCACACGATCTGTTTTAGAGACATAACTTTAATGTGTCTCATGCAGCACAAGTACAACCACATACTGCTCCACACTTATAAAACAAAAGTGTCAGTTCCAGCAGGGTATTCCAAGCCGCACAATATCATAAAGTGCAGGCAACAGGATGGTTTGTACCTCGAGACCAGAGAGGTGACAAATCAAATTCAGTTACCCTGTGGGCCATTTTTATCTCACGAGCCTATCATTCCACAGAATGATGATGCTTGATAAACTGTAGAGCTCATTAGTTGTTGGCAAGACGTGTGTGCAGGCTACTGGTAAATATTATTCTGTAAATCTAACTGCATTAAACTTGATCCACAGGTGTAAACAAACCGGACTCGGAAAAAAAGTTGAGCCTTCCCTCAATCACAAAACTATCTAAGCCATAAAGCCAGTCCAAACCCAGTACAATATGGAGACCTTAAGACGACCGCTAAGTATGCCAGCCATTGTCTGCCTGCTTGTTTTCTGCCACAGTGATGATTGACACAGTCAGCCCACTTTGTCCTATTGACCCCATTCTTTTCTTTTCTTTTTTTTCAAATATAGAGGATTATACCTCTGAATTTAAAATCCCATGTAATTATTTGTTACTTTGCCTCAAGCAACAAACTGTATTAATTTTCAACTCTGTTTTCCTGGAGAAAACACCAGGAAGAGAGAGGCATTCATACCAGAGATGCATGACAAAACAAAGCATAGACTAGATAACAGCGCCAAAAAATTCAGTCAGTTACTTGAGATTAGGTTAAGTTTGTTTCTTAATTATACCACAAACATCTACCAAAGTTTCCTTCAAAAAAAAATATGATGCAGTTATATTCAAGCACTTTTATCTCTTTTTCATTATATTAGTCATCGGAAACTCTGGTGGCCAAAACCAACAACACAGACAAACTACAAGGTGGCGTGCATCACATGGAGTGAGGAGAGTAGCCATTTAGTTAATGAGCCCCAATGGAGACCTCCAATGAAGCCATCAAGACTGCTCAGTATAACAATGGTCAACTAACGCCTTTCTAATTGAATGGAAGGTACAGGGAGGCAAGGGGAGTGGGTAAGGAACAGTGAAAAGGATAAAGGGGGAGGGGGGGGTCTTTTCAGTCAGATGCCTGCCAGGCCTTAACGAAAGTACTTGTTTTTTTGGGGGGAAGTGACAAGGCTTGGGGGATGGACGAGCTTGGAGGAACACAGCTCTCCAACAGGGATTATTTCAAGGAAGTTTGTGCAGCACCAATTATAGTGTATCTAATAGTCTCCCATTCCAAATATTGTTGGTTAAATTACCTAAAATGCATGTTTGCTTGACCTTAAAGTTCACATCATTGCTAACTGGCTACCCACTGCCATGTGAAAATGTGATATGAGTAGTCAAGCACTGCAAAAACAATAACAACACAGCAGCACACAAAACCATGCAATAATCAGTATTAAACACTATAAGTTGTTTACAACTTCTTGAGCAACTGACTGGATGCCACAATGCAACAAGTAAATGACACACTCCAAACTCTGCATCAACAACACTCGCTTAAGACTGTCAACCTTATCTGGACCTTTTAAGTCTCTGGACAACATCTGTCAGGGACACAGTGCAGTGAAATGCCTCCCGTGTGTGTCAAAGTGAGGTATTACATTGTTGTTACTGTAGGATATGACTTCAGGAACAGCCTTTTCCTCTTCTGCTGAATATAGTTAATATGCAGGCTAACACTGAGAAGGTAGCCTGCATATTAACTAATTGCTTCTCTTAAAACAGCCTAAGCACAAAAATGAAAAGAAATCTAGTAGAAGTAAAACAACTCAAGAATATCCTGCAATTCTAAAATGCATTTTAGAAGAACACTAGCCTGTATACTGCAAAATGCAACTCCCTGGAATAACAGCACTTCAGATAACATCAGCTTTAGTAAGGCGAGGTCACTATTAAGTATAAAATGAAGACCCAGTGAACCCTGCAGTATAGTTTTTAAGGCACTGTCAAAGTTGCTCCATATTTAAAAGAATAAGTAATGTGTCTGAGGTTTCTGCAGAATAAGAAGTTGTCATATGCGAGCCTTTGCGAGGGTGAGTGGCAGAGAGAAATTTATATCCCCAAAAAGAACAAAGAAGTAGTTAGTACTCCTTGAGAGGCCACTCGGAGGGAATATGGCGGTCTGAGTGTGCACAAGGAACTTTTACGCACGGCCAAAGTTTTTGCAGAGTGAGAGAGAACAAAGAAAGGCGAGCAGGGAGAGTAACATATCCACAGAGAGACTTACTGTTCTTGCACTGGGAGACAGCGAACCATTAGATAGGTATGGATTGGTGAGGTCTGGGATCATAAGAAACGGGTAGCCAGGATAGTGTGGGCTCTTAAAAAAGCCACCATCTTGCTGTCTTCTCAGTGCTGCAAAGATAAAGAAAATGGTTAAACAAGACACAAAATTGCCAGTTGTACTATGTAAAAGGCTCAGAGTATTTTATATTTTTACCTTCGCTGAAGTAGTCTCTTGTTTTCTCATAACTTTCTGAATCGGATCTGGTTTGGGGGCGCCTCTCTGCTTGCTACAACGGACAACATACACAAACGGAGGGGAAGAAACTAGTGAAACTTTCAGCGCTATTAAATCACATTTCTGTTAATGCTGAGCCCCGTGGAGTAAGTGCACTTACCTCTGAGTCTGATGAGCTGCTGTTGTTTTCCGACTCGTTCACTAAGGAGGATTTCACATCATCTAAATCCCTTTCCGCTGATACATTTTCGGATATCTTTTCCTCCTGTTCCCCTTCGTCTTTAAATGATATCATTTCATCGTTGGCCCCCAAATCATCCCCACCACCTCCGTTCAACTGTGGCATTTTCGCAGACCAGTGGACAGTATCAAAGAGGAGGAAAAACAAACGCAACAACAATTGACTTTTTTTTCTTTATCTGATCAGCGTAGTCCAAACGAACCACTGGAGTAGTAAACTACAAGAAAATGTTCATGTTTCAAAACTCATTTTTCATCCTCTGAACTTGATCCCGTGCTCCATGTCGACACTTGCGTTAATAATCCACAGTTAAAAGTTACAGCAGCAACAGAAAATATCGATGAATGTTTGGCGTCAGTGGCCGGATGCGCCGCAAACTTGCCAAAGTTTCGTCTCCTTCGCAGGTTTTGGACAACTTATGGTCCCTGTATGTCTCTACTTTTTGTGCTGCTGAGGAATGGGACTTTCCTTCCCCCTACAGAGTCCGGAGACCACAGAAACTACAGCACGGGCGACAGCGAGGTTATTCAAGAACAAGCAACACGTCCGATTTCATCTCCTAACATCCATGTGTAAGAAAACAATTGCTCAATTAAAAAGGGGGAAAGAAAAAAACACGAGACGGGCTGCAGTTTTCTTCACTTCGGACTCGTTTGTTTTCCTCCAGAGCCGACAATGTGCTGTATGCCCCAACATAAACAAAGTTCATAACTAGAAAAGAGAAATAAAACACCGCGAAAAAGTATAAAATTTTCAGCTGGACGTGCTCGCCCTTTCCCTCCACATTGCTGCCGGGGAATGCGCTCTGCAAACTACTTGGTTGTTGAAGTGGAAGAAAAGCGCAGTCCGTCCGTAGAGGAGGAGTTTGCGCTGAAAACCGACACTTCATTCACCACCATGTAGGCTACATCAGCTATTCTTAACCCTAAAACCACCAATGCGCAGCCACCATACACACCATGAAATGTTCGGGGGCATTTTAACTGAAGAGGTTGCACAACCACAAATGCACCATCCAGTATATCCTTATCATCATTATTATTATTATTATTATTATTACTACTACTACTACTACTACTACTATATAATGGCAACATTGTTGTACCAGGGTTTAAAAACAGGAGCGTGTAGACCCTCTTTATTTTAAACATGTGAATAAACACAAATTATGCGTCTCCCTAATCATGTTTTAATAGTTTAAATAAATACAGCAGCAGTCTATCATGTGGTGTGACCAGATGATATTTCCAGTATTGTTAAGGTAATCACCAGAGACCACACTGCCTCCATCTGGGGTAAAATAACAGGCCAGGTTTTAGTGACAAACTCATAATTACACACTTCTGTTTAAATTGCACGTCTGTGTGTCCTGAAACAATAAAGCGTAATAACACCCGGGATAAGCATGGCCTATTATGGCACAACTATAGGCATGACAGTGAGGCAACAAGACTCTGAATATCCAGGCCTCCTGTGACATGCCTGGCTCACTTCTCTCTCTCTCTCTCTCTCTCTCTCTCTCTCTCTCTCAGCACATTGCCCCATTGTTGATTTGAGGAACAGGATTGGAGCCTGGTTTTGCAAGCTTTGGAAGAACAAGGGAAGTGGTTACATTTTTTTATTTTTTTTAATTGTATGAAGTAACCTCCACATAAATCTTAAACATGGGGATGAATTTTAAATCCATAAAAAATGAATTGAGTTTTTGCTCACAAAGTATTGAGAGTTACTAAATTATCCAAAGGTGGAACACACTTAAGCTAATAATTTTATTCTTCTAGAGCTTTTCCTTATACCTCATATTATCTTCACAGTTCTTATTCCAAATCCAACAGACCTCAGACTTTTCCTGACTTCTGATGCAATTCGAAATTCTTCCCTTGTTTGAGAAAAGTAGTCACTGATGTTGTTGACTGTGTGTCAGCAAGCTGAGGGTTGACTGACAATTCAGCAGTGTTGTCTCCACGGGCCTCATTAGATCCCCAGATTCCTACTGAGTGTTTGTGTATGTGCTTGTCAGCGTATGTATTTGTATTCTGTTAAAAGCAACATATACTGTAGTTGCATACTGCGGTTGCACTTGCATGTACACACACAGGTGAATATTTGCCCTCAGGGCTACAGATCCTTGCTTTTTTGGGTGGAAAATGTAGGAGGCTACAGTATCCATACTGTAGCCTCCTAACCTGAGCATGATTTTCCAAATCATGCTCAGGTTAGTTGCTGATTTTGTTCATTCAAAGCCTATGTCGCAGCCTTTTCATATGAACAATATTGCTCTCTATACCCAAAACAAACACAAAATGGAGAAAATACAGATTTCCCCCTTAAAGATATTACATGTCAAAGATGTAATAGACTATGCATGTCCCAGCAGGTGTAATTACATTAATTCAGTGCTCATGCCCCATAGCCTTATGAATGATTAATAAAGAAATCAAATATTAAAACAAGTCAACACAGAAAAATAATAATGACATACATAAGCAGTTGCTCAACAGGAGTATCTCTTAAACCATGGCACTTTTCACACACATAAGTTGAAGAAAGCATAATAATAAAGCAAACTTTGTTATTCTGTGGACAGAATCACATATATTTACAAGATGATAAACTTCAGGTATCTTTAATGCGCTTTGTGATAGCAACAAGGCCTTCACGCTGATTTATTCACCACTATCATTTTTGCGAAATTCTAACAATCTAGCATTTGATAAAAATTAATTTCTTCACACCTTCAGCACCCGAAAGCAGATTTAATCTCTTTTACTTTTACCTACATATCCTTGTTTCTCCCTATGACTCCCTCGTTGGAGTGGGATTGGTTTTAACTGAGAGCTGATGAGGGGTCAGGAGAGATGCAAACAGCCACAATCTTAGCCTGGGGGCAGATCGACTGGTGGCCAGAAAATTTATTCAGAGGGTGCTGTCCCTGCATCTGCCTTACTTTGAAGTTGCTCTCTCAACTCTGGCATGCCGTACGTGACTGTGTGTTCATTTTTTTTTCTTCTCACTAAAGAGAGTGTGAAAAAGCTGAGATGGAGCAGTGGAGTGTACACATGTATGTGCTCCTATCAGAGTGGGCTTATGCTTGTGTAGTTCATGTGTGTGTGTGTTTGATAGACATGAGAGTGGAGAGAAAGGGGGAAGGGGGGGTGTGCTGTGTGCCAATCCATACTCGCTTTGGAGAATTCAAGGTCATCCTTTCATGTTTTGCCAACCATCGGTCAATCAGTTCCCAATCAAAGTGGTGCTTAATTCAGCAGTAATTCCCATCTCCTTATCACGTTTTCCCCCTCACTGTTTCAGAGGTGTTAAGGCATTTCCCCTGTCTTCTCTCTGATCTACTGCAGTGTGTCCAACATATCTTGCCAGGCCAAACCCACACTGTCAAGTTCTTTAATAATACTAGTTAAAGTGTGTGGAGGACATGTCAGATCACACAATGTGCTACCGATGCTTCTATCTATTTCACTTCAGGAGATTTAGGGCTCACTTAATTGTCTCTGAAGCATACCCAAGTCATGTTCTTTCTTTCATTAATCCGTTCAGCCTTCCCGAATGTCTCCATTTGTGTTTCTGTGTGTGTGTGTGTGTGTGTGTCTTTTTGTCTGTTTGTTTTTTGTTTTAGTTTTTTGTTTTTTTTGCAGATTGTCATTGGAGCATTGAAAATTGTCCAACAAGAATCTGGAACAGTTCTAATAGATGTGATCTTATATCTTAATATTTGTGATTTTGAAATTCAATGAAGATGCTTTCTTTACACAATATAAAACATGTTGCTGCCCATCTCCTTTTGAGCATTTTGCCCAAAAAAGAGAGGCTTTCAAATCATTCAACAGCTGTCACTCATGTTGTTTTATCCGTTATATGGTATGACCTCAGTATAAAAATTAAGCATGCACCAAGAATCAACAGACTTTACAAAACTAAACATTTGTTTTTTCAGACAAAGTGCAGTATCCAAAGCAGATTAACTTGCACAACTCTTTTGCATCACCACTATGCTATATTAGCTCACCTCCTCAGTCATCACGCTAAGTCTAGATGGGAGTGCCTCATGCAATCATGGATCTCACAAAAATAACCTCATATCCGTTTTAATCCGGAGAAAGGTCCCCTTTCCAGGCTGGTATGGGCGTATATGGCATTTAAGACTGTGTGAGGATATGATTAGATGACAGTTTTTACTGCCTAAAGGGTGTAACTGAAACACTAAACTGTGCAGAGAGGGGAAAATAAAAGACTGTGTTTTAAGTTTTATTCCTGCCCTTCTCCTTCTCTCTGGTGCTTTGTTGCATTTTTAGTATCCTTTTCAAGCAGAGTCCTGTTTTCAAGACAAGACAGGGTTGCCTGCCAAAAAAAAGGAGTGAATCCTGCTCTAATGAAACGAGTGTTGAGTGTGTTAATTTCTATATAACCAAACTATAAAACATGACAGCAATGAGGTACACACCAAATTAACATATTTTTCTAGTAAAGATAATAAGTGTATGATTAAATTAACTTAATAATGATATTCACAAAAGGTATAAAAAAAAAAAAAAAATCATCAGACTTTAAAAACATGTCCATGTCCTCCAGTGGAGATTTACATGGTCGCTAAGACGTGCTCGCTCACACCTCTTGTCTGAAATACATGTTCATGTTTTTCTGTATTGTGGAGGATGCTTTTAAGGAGCATTATTTCTGAGAACTTCAAAGCCTGCCAAAAGCACTCTCCTTTTGGAGTGCGCAGCAGCTTGAAAATGTACTTATATTTTCCAAATGGACAGGAAGAGGCCCTCACTGGGATTGAGGTGATGCTAATGCAGTGTGGCTCTAGATTTTTTTTTTTTTTTTTTTAAAGTGTACCTCAGTTTACAACACAAAAATATAGCCTGTATTAAAAAAGTAATATTCTTTTACAGGGTTGATTTCACATAAACTTTAATTTCTAGTCATTTTAACTGCATGAAGACAGATACACTTTTTATTTTGCTGTGTCTATATGGAAATCTGGCTTTTATGGTAAAAACACACTAACAAGCACATGCAACGATGCCAACAGGTTCTCATGGACACTACTTACTGTGTACAGTCCTACAGTCTAGCTCCCATAACCTGAGTCAGATTCTTTCCAGATGCTGCATTCAGGTTTTCTGATATTCCCTGGTTTTATTGATCCAGTTAACATTACGGCATGCAAGGTCACACTCTTTAACTTTTTTCTTATCTTAGGACACACTGCACTGCTCCTCAGGGGACTGGAGATTAGTTCCCGTGATGTAAACCCTGTCTAAGTAAGAGTCTGTTGACTTTATTTAATACATCCGCCAGATTTTTATGAGCATTACGCAAATGAAATGGTTTGCATTATGTGTGAACCATACATTCCACAGAGGCATGCATGGCAGCAGACAGCTGGAAGTAACTTGAGCCCCACGGTCACTTATCAGCCTTGGCATCCCTGCCATTTCCCATAGCCATCTTCAAGCCAGAAGAATCCAGCCATTGTTTTCATCTCTGTGGGCCCTGTGTTAACTCAGCAGCCCCTTGCTGATTGTTGCAGAGATATTAAAGAAAATGGTAGATTTGTCTTTGTCCATATAACCCTGTCTTGTGATATCCAAGCCCCTGTGTGTATGTGAGTATGTGTGTGTTTGTGTGTGATGGGGGAGTTCTAGTTGATGCAGTTGTAGAGAGCAGCTGCACCTGCCCTGTATGTCAACAACATGGTCTGGAGCAGACACTCAAGAAGAGAGGTGGCTTTCACACCACCGGCCTCACTAGAGCTGCTTACTTTCCAAAGACAACAATGACCATGCTGCTGTGCTGCGTGGTGGAGCTTTTATGCTCTATACACTTGGCGTCTGCTCTGTGTGGCCTTGAGATTATCTCCCGACTGAGCCCTCAACATACAAGCTTATTGGACTTCCTCATGTCCCCTTGTTTTTGTGGCTCTAAAGTTTCCAGGATGCTTTTTGACTGTCTGTTTTACACATAGAGACAGGATCCCCCGTGGGGATTGTTAGGAGGTTACAGGGGGGTAGTAAAGGGGTCAGGGAGAAACTGTCAGTCTATTTCCTTTCTCTGGCCTTGGGAAACTGCACCACAAGTCTTTTGCATATTTTTAGCGTCCTTGCTGGTTTTTGTCTGCAAGTATCCAGAGGAGAAGATAAAGTTATTCCCAGTCCTCATGTAGTTCTGTTTTTCACATGGGCTACTTATTATTAGTGTTGTCTCTGTGGTTCATTTTGCGCTACTTATAGAATGACCATGTCCAGCACATGATCAGTCAGAATAATGCACAGGGTCTGGAAACCATCACATGAACCTCTATTCCATAGTATTCCCGTGCAGTCCTCTGCTGGATGTTGCAGATATATATTTTTACATTAATTAATAAAGTCACACTGAAAGGAGTAATGAGAAGGCTGAGAAATGCTATGTCCAAAACAAATTATGTCATAACGTGACATGTTATTTGGGATAAAATGTTCCTGTTTGTGAGTTATTGGAGAGTAGACGCTATATGTGGAAAGTACAGATGTATTTTCCAGGTACTTTAATGCTGTTATGAACACACAGGGTAAATAGGTGTCATGCTTTGCTATTAGTAAATACAGCAGACATGCTAGCAGTGTACTGTTTAAGGGGAAATGAGTCATGTTTATTAGACGCATCCGAACCCTAAAACTGGACAACTGAAAAAAGCAAGGAAATCGCACAAGATAGATTGGATAAGCAAAGAGCACCTCCCCATGTCTTTTTAGGCAAACCTTGCTCCAAGGCCATGGCAGGTATTGAGTGATCACATTCACCAGAGAGAGTGAGCTTCTATAAACCTGCTGGACAGTCATGCTCATTTACATTCAGGCAGCATTTACAAAGAATCACCTGAACGGCCCAGATAATATTACTCACAGACATGTCTTACCTGCTGCACCACATTTCTTCATGAGTTATCTCCTGGTGCATCTACACTGCTATCTCTTTGCACTAAGAATGACCAGGTGCTCATTTGTGGCTGTTAAAATAGCTTCTGTATGTCTGTTCAGTAATTTCAACCACTGTAAATTTTCCTCTGTTGAGTTTGCAACATATTTAAATTATTTAGGTCATTATCGTTCTTTGTATCTGGCGACAGCAACTATTTGTGTTGTTGCTGGTGTGCCTTTTACATAATACAGTTAACTGTGGCTAGTGCAGTATATCTTCTGAAATAGACTGTGGTCAGAAGAGAGAGTTTAACAGCACAGAAAAGGGCTACTGTAAAAAAAAGTCCTCAGAGTGAAGAAAACCACCTTGAAGTTATTACCTGTAAACAGAGAGCAACTTTAACCAAATTAAAATTATCTCAACCAGACTGCTGCTCTTGTTTTTCTAATTTCACCATACAATTATCACTCAGTGAATGGAAAGGTACATGCCAATAAAAATAAGTCATTTCTGTTTTGCTTTGGCCCACCTCTCTGTAATGCTTAACTCTGCAGCTGCACTGTGCGCTGTGGAAAACAAACAGTGCAGTGCAGCTGGGCTTCTCAAGACAGCAAAAGGGGAATTTTAATCCCTTTTTTTCCTTTGGCACCAGTCTGATTTATTTGGTCATAAAGAAAGGAAAAGCACCCCACCATCTGAGAAGGATTGGGAGGTGAGAACACAAATTATGCCAGAACCCCAGTTGTAGACTGAGAAGCACAACAGACCAGGAAATGAATCCCCAACAGGTCAAAGAGCTCAAAACACAGAAGAGGCCATTTAACTATGGCGTTATTGGGATACCTGGACAATTCAAATCAGGCTGTCATATGCACTGTAGCAACCAAGTATGTTACAGTACAGGTTTTGGAATGACCTTATCGCAATGAGGTGCATAAGAACTACAGCCAAAGGCTAACCTACACGTGTCTCTCATCCAGTCCCGCAGCGTGCTCTGAAAACAAACTATCCAGAGAGCCTCAAACCATTTCCAGCTGTCACGTCCCAGCTCCAGTATAAGCCCTAACCTGATATGACAGGGCAAGACAAGGTGAGGGTCAGGCTTCAAGGAAGATCCATAACATGTAACTCAAACTATGAGCATTATGTTCATAATTGCCTGCAGTTGAAAAATGAAGATGCCTTTTATATCTCACGTTACCTTTAGCACTTTCTCGTCTTACATCACACACTACGAGCTTTCCTACAAACAATAACATGGCAAGGAACAATGTGTAGCACAAATATGTGATGATGCATCACAGCTAGGTGCTTTTAAGTATTCTCCACTGACACACACACAAACACACACTGCTGATGAACATTTTAGGTGCAAAGATAACATACAGTGAGTCACTGTTTAAACTATTAAACAGTATATAATTACATCTAATTTAACCATGTAACAATAAAGAGCTACTTCCACAACCTATTAGTTAGGATATACCAATAATGTAATATACGTACATATACATTACAGGGAACATTTGTCTATATATTAAATATGATGAAATATGCATTTTTATACTGTTACATTGCTCCTTTTACTAAAAGCAAAATACCTTCAACTGTTGCTTCCTTTGCAATTACAATCATACATAATCAGGTGCAGTATGTTAAGCTGTTTACCATTTGTTTGAACTGTATATCATTTCAGTTTGGGGATGTATACAAATATGAAGGATCCCAGTTTTGTGATGTTATAGATTGCAAAAAAGACAAATACGACAGAATAATACAGTAAAGTGCAGTGCAAAAATCATCTGGAATAAAGCTCAAAGCTTAGCTTCATAAAGAAGATAAATGTCCAGAGAACAGCATGTCTAATCATCCCATTCCACCAGTACACTGAGGCACAGGACAGGCTGCAGACCCTAAAACTCTTTGGTTAATGTGCAGCAAAAGACTACTTCTCACAACCCTTAAAAATGAAATTTCTTTGGAGACATTACAGAATACTGCTGCACAAACACAAGGACTCAAACAGATACAAACCTCAGCCTCTGCTGTCAGTTTGTACTTAGTTGCAAGAGAGGTACAAGATGTTTTCATATGGACTTCATGGTGTCAAAAACTGTCTCCTTTTCTGAGCTGACATATTTATTTAACCTGCAAGAGCAGTTTCTGAAAATTTATTTGAAGTTCTTCTTAAAAGGTCAGTGCAATCAGAAACATGTATCTGCTCCATGTCATAGCCAGTGTTGAAGCTCCATCTGAGCTTAAAGTATATAAAGTAATGAAAACAGTACAATACAACAATCCCTTTCTTGACTCTTTTTTCTTTATTGATATGACTACCTTATGTTAGTTGATAAGATTAAATTTCCAAGTTTTGTATGGGAAAGCATGTTGACGAGCCATTCAAGATATGCAAAGAATGCACACGAAAAACAGGGCTCTGAACATGTACTCAAGCTAATCAGGATGTTCAATATGAAACGGTCAGTTGGAGCATTGTCCTGATTTCATTTCCTGAAACTCTTGATAATGACTAAGAATTGACAAGAGAGGGGGCGAAAAGGAGGCAATTTTGATGTTTTGTTTTTTAAGAAGTGTGTGTGTGTGTGTGTGTGTGTGGCTAGTTCTTTATCATGCCTCACTATCCAACCTCTTACCTCCCTTTTGGGGCCTTTAGGAGCATCCTGTGACCTCTGACCTCCTGGACAATAGAAGCCGGGACGTTTCCCAGTGAGCGCCGATGGAGCCAACAACAGGAACATGAGGGGTGCTCCTGGGAAACAAACTGTTTATTGTGCAGCAGGATGGACAGCCCCCCCATGTCCCAGTCACTTACTTTCACACACAATCAGTGACACTAACTACGCACCTCTGCACAGCAAAAATCTGTCAAACAACAGGTGGCTGTTTTAAAAGCTGAACTGCACACCCGCAGTAATACTCAAATGTCCCATATCTTCTGAAGAAAGGGTATGCGTGTGGGAGCATGTGTACTTGGCTGTGACGAAAGCACAGAGATAAGAACATTTCCCTTTCACCTAAGTCACAAAATATTACTGTGTGTTGCAACTCCATATATACTTTTTGCTTCTTTTATCATTTGTTTGTTATACAAATCTGCTATCTGTGTCCCAGTATACAGCCTACAGAAAACGTGTTTCAACTGCTTTCTGCACTGGCTTGGGCTGTAGATGATAAGTTTATATTTAGTGAGACTTTTTATTTGATAACAGTACCAGGCCATTTGTTGGTGCTGCCACTGCCTGTCTGTTTCAGAGGAAATCCCTCCTTTGTCTCTCAAGGAAGCTCAGCAAACTGGGAAAACCTGAATTTGTCATCAGAATTCAAACAGCTGGAACACATTTGATTAGGGAGAGTCACCACTAAATGTATTAGTCAACACTACAGACTAGTTATTACCAAGGCTCAGGAGACTACTCATTCCAAGAGCAGCACAGTAAAACAGTTTCCAGAGCTGTCAATCACCTTTCCACAAGTGTGGCGCAACACAGAGTCCCAGAGGACTCTGGGGACTCTTCTATAAGTGCTTCACCCCAAAGGATTACTGGTTCTTTATGACTATTTGTGTGGTTTCTGTCTGTGCTCCATATGATGTACATCTGATAAGGGTGGATCAGATGGGAAAGGCACAGGGGGCTGGATCTGATCTCTTTTTGCTCTCTCTGGAGAGACATTAAATCATTATAATCAGAGAAGAATAAAAAAAAAAAACATTAAGGAACATGAATCCATAACTAAGGCTTGCAGAACCTATTGAGAGGCAAACATGGTTGGTTTATTAGCAATAATGTTTGATTATTAATATTACTGAGCATTATTTTTATAATTAGTATTAATAATATTTAATCCAGTTATACTTGGGGACAAATGAAAGGTTTTACCTGAGGTTTTCCATTTACTTATTTCCATTATAGAAGAGAACCTCCTATATTTAATTCCCTTCTCGACTTACAAAACACGTTAAAGCTTTAAATCTATCATTCAGTTCAATTCAATTCAATTTTATTTATATAGCGCCAAATCACAACAACAGTCGCCTCAAGGTGCTTTATATTTTAGGGTAAAGACCCTACGATATTAGACAGAAAACCCCAACAATCAGACGACCCCCTATGAGCAAGCACTTGGCAACAGTGGGAAGGAAAAACTCCCTTTTAACAGGAAGAAACCTCCGGCAGAACCAGGCTCAGGGAGGGGCAGCCATCTGCCGTGACCGGTTGGGGGTGAGGGCAAACAGAAGAGTCA
>VUQI01000491.1:0-13922 GCA_015106735.1 Paratilapia polleni | reverse complement strand
GGGGAGACTGCAGGAAATTTCTCTTTCTGGATATTACTTCTGCTGGTGTTTGAGAAATGTTAGAGTAATATTATATATGTGGCTGTGTGTGCATGTCTGCAGACACAGTGTCCATTTTCTAAGAAGTAAAATAGGTTCATAAGGGTAAAGGTTACGCTGAAATTTAGCAGAATGCTCACTGAATGCATCTTATACTTACAATGGAATGTCCCAATTTAGTATACATTAGGATGAACTGTTTAAGTCAACAGTATGTGCCACCCAGAGCTTTTTAAATGAGTTTATGAATATGGCATTAGGAAAAGTAACACTGCAAGAAAAAAGAAAAACTACTTCTTTCCATAGGTTGTAGATATAAAGGCTGGAAACATAAATAAATAAATATACAACTCTACTCCCTCCTCACTGTCTGAGCACAATTCTAAGTAACTCATTTAAAATGACTGTCAGCATATGTCCAGAGTTGTGCAGAGTTTGTAGACCATGAATACTAAAGACATTTACAAGGCCCATGAATTGTATCAAAGACATATCATCTCCCTCATCAGGTTCAGCTGACAGTGCCATGTTTATTTACACTTCAAACAGCACAGTGAGTTTTACTCCTGAGATTGCAAGAGGCCTCAAAGAACACATTTTCTGTCACACAACAACATGTAACGTTCTTAGTTCAAAGTTGCTATCTCTAAGCTACGGACTGGGGACACAGACAGAGGCAGATAGAGGCAGACACAGAGAGACGGCCTTGCTGATGGATTTCTGTAAGGGACAAGAAGGTCAGCCAGCTCCAGTAAAAGCAGGCCAGTCAATAGGATAAAGTTCACTTTTGATTTGTTACAGTGTTTTCTTTTCTTGTAACACATAACTTTATTTATTACAAGGAATCTTGTTAGCACACTTTGATGTAAGCAATGGCAAATTCAGAAAAATTGGCATATAGGTTCTGGCATCAATTTTTTTGTATGTTTTGATATATTAAAGAATTAATAATAATATTGTTATATAAATGATAATAATATAAGCTGATAGAAAGATAACATGATTAAGAATTCTGACTTGTGTCCTTTGCATCACTTGCATTTATTGTGTTGATAATCCCTCCAAGTTTTTGCTTTTGCCAGCCATATAAGATTGGTTGGCTTCACTTTTAAATCCATTTAAGTGGCTTCACAGTAACAGAGGACCATTTAATCATAGAGAAAGGTATTTTAGAGGATTTATGACTCTGTTTTGACCGAGGGTCACAACAGAGTGTTGGATCCATACAAAAGCACTCACATTCAAACACATATACATAACCACTTTTTATCTGCTTTTTTTTGGGGGGGGGGGGCCTGTATAACCATCTCCAGGGATGTATACATGAAAAATTATTTAAAAAAAAACAATGCTATACATTAATTTACTAAACACTGATTCACAGTTATATTAAACCAAAAGTATACTGTAACCTTGTGGTCTAATCTTTTTGGATTTCCAATTCACAGTAACTAAATACGCTATTTAATGACACACACTATTACAGGTCTAATGCCAGAAGTTACAATTCTGAACTAACACAAGATAGTTTAACTAATGACACACAAGTCATTGTTCTGCTCCCTCCTGAATACATCATTTACCTCTGGGCTAATGACATCAACAGAAGCTAATTGGAATCTGGAGTTAACAAACCTGAGGTCCAATCAATGAAGCTTGATTGGAGGTGTGGGTTAGAGCTACTGTGACTAATAAAAAACACATCTTGAGCCCTCACAAGAAGCCTGTGCTGATGTGAATTATGCCTCACTGAAAAGAGATTCTTCTTGCACAAATAATTTATACACCTGTGAAATTTAGAGAGGTCTTTTTTTTTATAAAAAAATATTAAGAAAACAGAATGTGGGATGAATGTATAATATCTACTGGATGTTTCTACTGCCTGCCAGTCAGTACGCCAATGTGTTGCAAAGTTTTAGGGCAAGTTAACTGACTTAAGCTTACGATATCTAAATTACCAATGTTTATGTACCATTAAGATAAAATGTTTCCCAGTCATATGTTTGACAAATTTGGGAGTTCATTCCTTAAATTGCAGGGTAAAAGATGGTGGTGACTGTGAAACATAAATTCTGTATTCTAAGATTGTGTTTTTCAGTTCCAGCTAACAATGACAGGAGGAGGTCAGGGGTAAAAATCAATACATTTTTCAAGCCACTACAGGTGTTGGAACAGGGCCAGAGGGCAGCTCTTGAAAAGCTGCAACCACAGCAGGCATAGCTTGCAACAAAATTGCACCTGGTGAACAGCCCTGGTCAAGAAAGTTAAAAAAAACCTTGAAAGTTTACCATTATGTTTTATATATTATTTTATGCTCATCCACGTGGAAGTAACTGTGATTCGTGGGGTGTCTTGAGGCTACACAAATTTCAAAAAACGTTACTCTCAACCTCTCAAGGACTAATCACTGCGGTAATGTGAATCACAAGAGTATTCAGTGACCAAATGAAATAAGTATCCCTCCATCCATCCCTCCCTCCATCCATCCATCCATACATCCCTCCATCCCTCCATCCATCCATCCATCCATCTTGGCTTGCCATTATATTTATCACACTTGGTAACTGTAAAAATATAAACTATATTGATAGAGATGTAGAGCTTCACTGAGGTTTAAGACTAGGTTGAGGCATTAACATATTTAATTTTGTCAGTCATTGTGGAATTCATTAATCCATTATTAATCAATTAAATCTGAAACTTTAATTACCATATTTAAACACAAAGCAGATAAATAATAAGAATTTTAATGAGGTATAAAGCATAAATTTGCCTAATTGACTGGCTCATGGCCTCAGCTTCTGTTGTCCATTTTGTGGCAGATGAAAGATGATGATGAGCTTTATATTAAACATGCATAAGAATTAAGAGTACATTGTTATGCATTAGATTTCCTCAGAAGATAATGAGGAGAACTAGTGTTTAACAACA
This sequence comes from Paratilapia polleni, assembly GCA_015106735.1. Lineage (NCBI taxonomy): Eukaryota > Metazoa > Chordata > Actinopteri > Cichliformes > Cichlidae > Paratilapia > Paratilapia polleni. The sequence goes on along the minus strand of VUQI01000491.1, from coordinate 10,952 downwards.
TGAAAGTGACTTTAAATTTATCTTCTTGTTTAATGATTTGTCTTACATTTTATTCCCATGTCATGGTATTTTCTTTGTTATTGGCTGGGCCAAGAAAAGACCATGCCATTTCAGTGTTTTACAGATTCTGACAGCGGTGCATGCAGGCTATATGTGTTTCAGTTTGTATCAATCATTTAACTGCATGCAGGTATTATTCTTCACCAAACACAGCTGGTGAAACACCTCCAGGTATAGGATGTCAGTGCCTTGGTTAAAAATGAAATTTCTACATGTCAGTTTTAGGAGTTTGCTGGAGCTTTAAACTGTAATTATGTTGACTTACATTTTCTCTGACTGCTGCTTTATTTTGGGGTATCCATCACAGTGCTGGCAATAAATGCCATTAAAGAGTCAGGGGATGTGCAACATCCTGAGTCATTCTATAGTGAGCAGGATGACAGGGTCAGTTTGAAGACAGAGGTGGAGCAGGATGGGCTGAGGAACTGTCAAGTGTAGACAGGTGGGCTTTTTTTTTTGCAGTCTTTTCTGCTTTCAGCTGTACTTTAGAGAAAAATCTTAATTTTAAAAATATCTTAATTTAAATTTAAACAAATCTGCGCGCAGCAAGTGATTTTATATACAGTACTGTGCAAAGGTCTTGAACCATTCCTCATTTCTTTATATATTGGTAGGAAAATGGGAAAAAGGTGCAGTGATTTATTGAAACATGCGCAAACACACATGGAAATACACTTTATAAGGCAAAAACAGAGTTTGCACAACTCTAACGACCTTGAAAGTCAATATTTTGTATGACCACCTTTATTCTTCAGCACAACTTGAACTCTCTTAGGCAAGTTTTCTTGTAATTTCTTTAAGTAGCCTTCAGGAATAGTTCTCCAGGCTTCTTGAAAGACATCTAAAGAAGAGCTTTGGATGTCTTTCAGTTGGCTGCCTTTTGTTCTGTTCTCTGTCAAGATGATCCCACACTGCTTCAACAATGTTGAGGTCCAGGCTCTGGGGAGGCCAATCCATGACTGATAGTGTTCCATTGTGTGCTATGCTTTTACTGCACTGGCAGTGTGTTTGGGATCATTGTCATGCAGAAAAATGAAGCTGTTGCCAATCAGATGCTTTCCAGATGGTATTGAATGGTGGATCAAAACCTGATGGTACTTTTCTATGTTCATAATTCCATTAATTTTGACAAGATCCAAAAATGTCAAATTTGGATTCACTCCATCAGGCCTGTTGACGTTGATTTCAGTCCAGTTCTTGTATAATTTGGCATACTTCAGCCTTTTCTCCCTGTTTCTCTTCCTTAAGATGGGTTCTTGACAGCCACCCTTCCACTGAGACCATTTCTGATGAGGCTTCAACTCAAGAGCCAGATGCATCTGTTAGGTCCTGTGTCAGGTCTTTGCTAGATTTTTTTCCTATTTCTTAAGGACAAGACTTTCAGATATTGTTCATCTGATGTAAACAGTTTTTAGGCCTGCCTCTTCTTCTTTTGTCCTCCACTTGTCAGTTTCCTCATTTTTTTTTAAGAACACACTGCATTCAGTGCAAAGATATGCCAAGTTTCCAGCTAACAACTCATTGGGAATCTCCTTGTTGGTGCAAAACTACTATTTTATGCCTGTCAAACTGTGTTATCTTTGGTATTTTTGTAAGATTCAGCTAAAGAAATGGGAACAAATTTGGGTTTTTTTTTTTAAAAAAAGGCTACTAGTAACAAAGGGCCTAAAGATACAGTTTTCTTGTCTGTTATGTGTAAACACAACACTGTTTCAACCCTTGAGTTAGGTGTCTTTGTTATGCTTGAATGATTCATAGGTCAGTGTTAAGTGGCTTAACAAATAAAAAAGCATTCCTCTGAAAATGGTCAGGTATGAGGACTGGACTGAAAATTAGGTTACCTGAACTCAATCACATATTTTAAATGTTTTAATTATGGGAACACTAAATAATAGAAAGACCTCTGGAGACTCAGATTTTAACATTTGATTTCAACAATATCATTAACTATAACATTAACATTAGATTAAATCAGTGTTTTGAATACAGTGAATAAACACTGAACACGAAATTCAAATCTAATACTGTGATATCATGTTAGCTTCTGTCAGGTTTACCTACTAAACTGTCAGCTCAGTGTATGCACAATAAAAACACAGCAGGCACATATTCAAGGATTCACTATCCCTCTACAACCTCCCCTTCTCCCACCACAGCAGATGCACAGACACACAGGGCTGTGAGGCAGGCAGAGGATGAAGGGTAGGTATTACAATGCTTCTGCTTCCTCAGCATAAATGTTTCTGGGATTTGAATGGGTGCCATGTATTTTTGTAGTTATGAAATCAAGATAACAAAATATCATCTGAATCCCCTTATCATCACACAGCTGAAGTGTTTACACTGTAAGTGCTAAGTAAAATGCAGTTTAGAATAAGATTTGAAGTGGGAATATTAGAGAGAAAAAATGCTGTAGCTGAAAGGGATTTTACTGGGTTACTGGATTATATCACATTTTAGAAAACCACTTATCTTGGCAAAGTGAATGGGCTAAACTACACAGCCACAGTTTGGTCTCGGTCGACATTTCAGGTAGTTTAAACAGAATGACAGTGATCACGGTCAACATTTCGGTCTTGAGAAGATGGCAGGTTGATTGAGGGGCAAACTGCAATCTACTGGGAGGTCAGAGGTTATGGCAGGATTGAGCGAATGTGAAAAGTTACTGAGGAGGCATCGACAGAGGCAGAGTGAGTTTGGGCCCTAGGGGGTTGAGGAAAAGCAAAAATAGAGAGACTGAGCAGTCAGCAATGCAGATAAGCAGTGACAAGATGCCAGAAGAAGTAGTGAAAAACAACAACAGGGAGAGTGATCTTAAGATATAGTTAGAGCATAAGGAACAAGCACTTACGGATGCAGGTAGGCTGGGTGCCAGTCCAGGTGAGATCTGGCAAACAGAGCCTTGTGGTGGAGCCCTGCAGTATGTGTCCCTGTTGGCACTGGAAGTCCACTCTGCTGCCCACCTGTCCACAAATAGACCGCACACAAAGTGGAAAAAGTCAATACACTCATGCAAATGCCAATAGACTCCCAGCATCAAACTAAAGAGCCTGGAAAAAACTCTGCACACCAAAGTTTTTCCCACTTTTTTTAATGATTATCTGTAGTGTGTAGAGGCAGATGGAGGTTATTCCCAGAGGCGATGGCCCATGTTTGTGTTTTCAACTGATGCACAGACATTAAAGAGTCAGGAAGATGACTTTCTGGTTAAAATATCGAACCGTTTTCTGTTCTGCTAATAAATGACTTTTATTTCCTACTACCATCCCAGTCGACTCTTTAAAGACATCATCAACACTGAATTTTCTCATTCCGTGGTCTCAGGATATTGGTGAAGTTGTTCAGTAATGCAGAAAAATGCAAGACTACAGCCATTACAAGCACTTATCTAAATAAGCTCCCTCAGCTTTCATATAGGACAAATTCCATATCACACATTCAACTGACTGTTGTGGAGAAATTGCACTTGAAAGTGACACTCTAAAAGCAACAGGGAGGGAAAAATAAAATGAAATACACATACTGAAAGCATCTCAAAGCATCTCATCTTACTGAGCACACATCAATGGTCATGATACCAATTTTTTTCTAAGATGCATTTTTTTCCCCTCACATGTCCCCATAGACATTCCAAGGGGTAGAGAAATCCAGTTGGTTTTTGGGAATGATATGTGCACACTTCACTGCTACATCCTTGCACCCACATAACATCATCCAAAGGAATACATGATGATTGTACCTATAAAATCCACTGGATATTGCACATTTCAAAGAAAACTAAGGACAGTTTACACATTTGAGCTGTGCTAAGTGGTACTTTGAGTGGGTGCTTCTTATTCACACTCATCCACTCCTGTCTCTAAGGTACAACAGCCTGGCTACTTCAAGTATTATACATGTTCTGGGAGTTGATTACCTAACAATTTATTTTGATGGTCCATACCTGTTACATACTATGATGTATGTGTTTATATGTAAAGTTCTACCTTTTTGAGGCTGTGAGAAGTGTTGTGGAAGCTTCATAATATCGGAAACACTTTTCTACATAGCTAATTTGTATAATTATATAATATTCTAGTTTTGTTTAAAATTATGGCAGAGTTAAAGTACACACAGTAAAGCCATTTTTATGAAATGCATCAGTTACAGTTTTTGCTCAATTCACCTTAAAGCCTGTTGAGTAATTCATGAAGCCATGCTCAGGTGTCCCTGGGTTTTCACATGTGGTTCTCGTAGGCTCTGGAACAAGAAGTCATTGTGACCATGAGGAAAAAAATAGAACATGACAGTAAAAAAGTGATTTTGCTCTGGAGTACCATTACTGATGTCATGTGGTAACATGACCTGAAATAAAATGAATTTCTTGGCATTCAAGTTTCTCGGGGATACAGAATAAAGGCACTTGCATTTGGTTAAAGTAATTTCCTCAGCAGCTAACATCAGCTGAAAATATGAAGCACATAAATGATTATTATAGTTTCATTTAGTCTTACATCCGCACCAGATGGCAGTTCACCTTCAACTGTTTTGTTCTTTTTCTTAGTGGGTCACATTTTTGCCTGACATCATGTTTATTCTAACATAATTAGGAATGAAAAATGTAATTACACTGGAAATCTCCCATTTTTTTGAAACACTAAGATCTAAAGTTATTTTGTGTTGTTTAGGTGAATCAGCATACAGACCTATACATCGAGGCTGAGATCCGCTCCAGGTCCCGTCCTCCTGGCACATGCGAGTTGTTGATCCCACCAGCACGTAGGAGGCACTGCAGCTAAACATCACTTCCGACTTGAAGATGAAACTACGTCCCTCTCGCCTTCCTTTGGGAGGTGTACCAGGATCTCCACAGAACTTGGCTACAAAGGCAGAAATGTGTAATATTGCTGATATGTTACTGATCAACAATAGCAGCACAGATGTTTCTGTAACTATACAGGATATATCCAGGTGCAGTGTGCAGGATATATCCTGTTCATGTGAATATGAACAGGATATATCAAAACTGATCTGTCTTCATTTTAAAATTCAAACATCTGTCTCTTTTCTACCACATAACCAATAAGAAGACTGCATGCAGATAGTCAACTGAATGCAATTCAGCTGAGTCTTCAGTATTATATTCAGAACTAATAAGCTATGTGGGCTTCTTCTGTACCCACACATGCTCAGACCACAAGTGCCGAGATTGGTTTCCATTGCTGCTGTGAGCTTTGCTGTTTTTGATAGGCTCTTTATTACATCCTATTTATTCAAGTTCCTGCCTGTAAAAATGATTGTCTCTCTATATGATCTGGAAAGTCTTCAAGGACTGAATTATTCAAATTGCATTGACATTATGCTTGTTGCACAAAGTCTTTTGCCCATTTTTTATTGCGTGTGGGCAGATGCATTGACATCCTCGACTCAGGATGAATTACTCTGTCTAATCATTTTTTTTTGTTTCCAACAATCAACCTTGCTGGTGAGTGGTAATGCTAGGTATGCGAATATTCATTCTGACAGCAAAGAGGGAGTGAGGGGGGGCACGGCTCTCAATTTTAGATCAAAATAATTAGCAAGTGAAATATTAATTTCTCTGACAGGGCCTTGAGGTTAACACAACTACAGCCATCTGCTGCTGTTGCTCTCTAGGCCCCATGTATGATATCATTTTTTTTTAATGGGACTGGAGCCACAGCCTCAGCAGATGATGCCCGATGGATTGCCACTGCTGCTCCTTCAATTTATTGCTTATAGACATCTAATCAAACTGAGTGAAAGAATTCAGGCTGAATGGGTTTGATGTTCAGAGACAGTCTGCCAATTTATTTTTCTGTCTTTATCTTTACTTAATGTATGCACCCAACAAACCACTACAACTTAAGGTTATGTATATAACCCCGGTTCTCTGAGTGGCATGAGTGAGTGTCTCAATATGGGAACGCCTCCTGCATGACCTCTTCAGAAGCTTAAATACCATTACACCAGCCCTTATAGGCTGGCTCAGTGGCACCCATGTCAGGAGGGGCTAGGACCCCCCTATATAATAGGCTGACATAGCATCAGATGGTATTCAAAACAGGCTCACCTCTTCCTAGCTTCCACAGCAAGGAGGGTGGTCTGGTGAGAGAATGCTAATTCTCTTTCATAGCATTCGTTTCACGTCTCACTATGCGAGAAGTACTGACTCCTGGATTGCCAGACATGCCTGTTAAGAAGACAACTGTCCCCACTAGCACTTGGCCCAGCATGCAGCTGTGCACACCTCTTGGACGGAAACTTCCTTGATGAGGTTGCCAGACCCCTGGTGAAATGCACCTGCAGGTCAGCAGGAGACTGAAGACCCCTGCTAGTATAAGCCAGGGGACACAGGCTTTACCATATGTGGTTTCGCCCAGGACACAAACAGCTGGTCACTCCGTCTAAAACCCTGAATTCTGTTCATATAAATGAACAGAGCACGGACTGGACCCATAATGTTTGGGATAAAGGTAGGGTTAAACCGTATACTGTCCTTCGTGTTATCTGGGGAGAACTGAGTGCATGACTGATGCACTGAGAGAGCATGGATCTCCCCTACACGCTTAGCAGAGGCTAAAGCAATCAATAGGGCTGTCTTCTAGGATAGCAATTTTAACTCAACCTGTTCCAGGGGTTCAAACAGGGAACAGGAGAGTACAGCTAATACTGTGGGAAGATCTCACAATGGAGCCAATGGCCTAGATGTAGGTAATTTACAGCGTGCACCCTTCATTAACGGCATATCAGGGGACGATGGCCTACAGTCCCTCAAAACCAATATGGCAGGCTGAAATCGCTGCCAAATACACCTTGATGGTGGAGAAGGCTTTACCATTTTCAATCAGGGCCTGAAGACTGAATGACAGAATCACTGCCACAGAGCACTGAAATGGGATGACATATGATTTTAAGTACCAGTTTTCAAACATATGCCACTTATGCTTGTATAGCATCCTGGTAGATGACGCTCTAGCACACTGAATAGTGTCAATAACACTATGAGGGAGCCCAGCTGTGTACAGGCTGAACCACTCACGGGCCAGGCCCATAGAGCTAGCCTCTCTGGGTGGGGGTGGAATATTTCTCCCTGTGCCTGAGACAACAGGTCTCTGTATAGTGGCAATGGCTATTGTTGGCTGCACAGCAGCTGAAAAATCTCTGCCAGCCAGTGCTTCCCTGGCCAGTGCGGGGCTACCAGGATCACAGAGTGATCTCCCTCTCTCACTCTGGCCAGAGGTGGTGATATGAGGTCCAGTGGGGAAAATGCATAAAGGAAGGTCCTTGGCCACTCTTGAGCCAGTGCATCCACCCCCAGCGGGACTCTCGGATCATGCAGGGAGAAAAATAGGGCACACAGAGCATTCTCCCCTGATGCATAAACGTCCACGGTCGCCTGACCAAACTGCAGCCAGATCTGCTTCATCTGGGGTGAAGTCTCCAGTCTGCATACAGTGGGTTGCCCCTGGATAAAAGATCCACCCCAAAGTTCAAAATTCCCAGTACATGAGTTGCTCTAAATGACCGCAGGTGAACGCTGCTCCAAACTATCAGTCTGTGTGCCAGTGTGTGTAACCTGGGGGACCTTAGTCCCCCTTGTCTGTTGATGTAGGCCACAACTGTGGAATTGTCTGACCTCACTAAAACACGATGACCTTTCAGCCAAGGGAGGAAATGTTTTAGCAACAGGCATCCTAGTGGTATCACCACTATAGAAGCCAAAAGGCCAAGCAGCCTTTGGCACTGTTTGAGGGTAACAGTGTTGCCTCTGCATAACAGTGGTAGGGATGACTATATGGTCACCAGTCTGTCTGAGGACAAAAAATTGTTCACCTGGAGGGAGTCTAGGCTGAGCCCTATAAATGTAATGCATTGAGTTGGTCTCAACACACTCTTTTCCACATTTATCTGGAAACCTAAATTCTCCAGATGGTGTATGAGAGCATTTGTGTGACGAGCCACATCCAGGCCGGTGGGGGCTGCCACCAGCCAGTCGTCAATGTATGTGGCTACCCAAATGCCGTTATCCCTGAGCGGGGCCACTGCTTCCTCTGTGCATTTTACAAACACCCTTGGGCTCAGTGACAGGCTGAATGGCAGAACCACAAACTTTGTTGGCTATCCCCTGGAAAGCAAATGTTAGATACTTTCGGTATGGGGGATATATGGGGATGTGGAAATAAGCATCTCTCAGGTCGCTTGATGTGAACCAGTCGCCCGCTCGTACAAACCGTAGCAGTGAGGCGTGTGTCAACATCCTGTACTTGTATTTCCTTAAATGCACAGAGATCCAGAATGGCTCTCACCCACCCTTCTTTGGCATAAGGAAATACCTTGAATAGAAACCACTGTGGGTTTCATTGGGAGCAACAACTCCTATAGCCCCTTTGTTTCTTACTGTGGACATTTCCTCTAGGAGAAAATTTGGCAGTCGCCCACAGCATAACAGTAAATAATTTCTTTGAACTGTGGTGGAGGAACATTGAATTGTAGCCTGTAGCCCTTTTCTATTGTCCTCCACACCCATGCTGACTAAGTGCAGGTAGCCCAGCTCTCTATGTGGAGAGACAGAGGATTCATTAGCCACTTCGCCAAAGATGGCATGTTGGCGCCCTCCTGTGGTTGGGGCACGCAACATACACCATCCCTGTGTCCCGTCACCTGAATCACCTGTGATGGATGTGGCCGGACCATCTGAGTTGTCACAGCCATGGGAACGCAAGTCTCCATGGGCTATGTTATGGCAGACAGTACTGATTTGTTTTTCAGCATATTTATTTTTTTCATGTGTTTTACAACACTTGACAGCGCCCTCGGCAAACTTTCTGGATGAGCATGAGCAAGGACTTTTTTAATACAGAATGCATGAAGTGGTTGTGAAACAACACTGCAAACTCTGACTCCGTTTCTCTCTGGCGGGTCCAGTAACAGGAACACCAACCCAAGTTCTGAACGCTGTGTGGAACATGTCCCATTGAACTTGAGCTGGAACGGAGGCCGGCTGCTTCTTTTTCCTCCTGGTCACGGCAGTGGGGGGAGGAGGAGGAGCTGGTTGGGACCACCAGCAGCCTTGGGGGCTGTCTGCACCTTAGGTACTTTGGGGATCCTGAAAACAGGGGCCAGGTGAAATGCTGCCTGTTCATATGCCTGGTGCAGCACCGCTGAGGTGGCATGTCGGGCCTTCCTTGGCAGCCAGAGTTGCCTCATCATCTCTCTTTTTCTCCTCACATCTCTTCTGCATGGAGGTGACAGCTGCACCGAAGAGACCTTGGGGGACGAGGAGCTCCTCCTTTTCCTTAGTCGTCACGTTAGTGAGCCCAAGCCAGCATGCCTGCTCCTGGACAACCATGAGGCCCATGGCTCTCCCAGTAGCCTATATCACCACTTTGTGGAGGCGGAGGACATGGTCAGTTACGCAGATTTCTTCCCACACAGTGGTATCTGGTTTAGATGTCATGTCTTCTAGCTCAGCTTGGTAAGCCATTAGGATAGAACAGGCGTCGAGGGCTCTTGCAGACAGAGCTGCTACCTTGTAGCTACCTTGTAGCAGCTCTGTCAGAGAGCTGCTACTTCCAGTCCAGCCTTACTGGATGTGGTCTGCCTTTGAGGGGATGGGGCCAACGAAGACAGAGAAGTCTTCAGGTGAAGGTGGCTCGCTACCAACGACTTCACTTGTGGCATCTGGTGGAGGCTGAGGGATTCCATCCCCTCACAGTCCAACAGGGAGATTCCCATGACGAGGGTGCTTCTCGCTGTATGGTTTTGTTTTCCATGTCACTGCCATCTCATCAAGTAGCTCCGGGAAAACAGGCAACAAATGCTTACTTTCTTTTTCACCTTCGGCACTTTCTTGCCATCAAAACAAAATTTTACAACCTTGGTTGGCACAGTGGGCCATGGGAAGTTGGTCCTAGCAGGAAGGGAAAAAGGAAAAGGTCGCCGCCAGACAGGTTAGCCTGGCAAGCTAACCTGTGGTGGAGCAGTTTGCATGGAAAAGCCATGCAGTGGATACAGTCGTGAGTGGAGGTCAAGGCAACCAGAGCATGGGATAAGCCCAGGCATGCCGCGCACATGGGGTCTCTATCACAGGCAGATATCTTATTGCTACAAGGACAAAGTTTTCAAACTTTGCTCGGGTTGTTAGCCGCAGCCATGGTTAGCTAGTGGGCTAAGAATGCTAGCGAGCCCAACATCTGGCTAAAGTGTGGGGAAGGATATTGCTATTATTTGGCTAGAGTGGGATGAAAAGTAGTGCTACTGTTCTAGAGATATTGCTATCTAATGTGAGATACCGCTAGCATTGATGCTAATGGGTATTGCTACTTGATGGTGAAGCTAGAGGTACATTATTAGCAAAGTGTTGCTACTTCGCGTTGGGAAATATTGCTACTTCCCAGGGTGAAAGTATTGCTACTAAACACCAGCACTAGCTACAGGACAGTATTGCTACTACTTGTGAGCTAGTGAACAAATTAAATGTTGGGAACAAAGTGACTGTGGACAGTTTAGCTTAGCGCCCAATAGCACAGTTGTCAACAGGCTTCTGTGAGATGTGCAGTGTTGCCAACTGCTCAGTAAGGAAAGTAGCTATCGACTGTCCTAAAAGTCGCTAGAAGTGGCTAAATGACGTCATTGCCTAATTTGCATAATTGACCATGTGTATGTAATTGTAATGGATGCTGTAGGAGAGAGGAATAACATTGTGGGAGAGACAAAAAGTGAGTAAAAAACATATGTATAGAACTACAAATGAACTTTCTTCTGTCGATTCTTGTTTTTTTAATGTCACAATTCCGACCCTCCTCACTCAATCAGCCAGCGGCGGCTTCACGCATGCGTGATTCATTTGCAGTCTGGAGGCAGAGTGGTGAACATCTCCTGCTCTGGCTGCA
>VUQI01000490.1:0-19694 GCA_015106735.1 Paratilapia polleni | reverse complement strand
TTTTTTTTTGTGCAGCCATGCATCAGGCCCTGGACACACTGAGTGACAGCACAAGCTCCACAACTGCCAATGACCTGGACCTCATCTTCCTCAAGGGCATCATGGAGAGCCCAGTGGTGAGGACGACTTTAATAAATTGATGAATGTCTGCTGAAATCTGTCCATGTCTGTGTGACATGCAGTAACACAGGGGAGTTATATTAAGTTGGACGCAAGTTTGTTTGTTTCCAGCAAAATCAACAATATTGCATGTATGCGTTATCTGGCAATGATGATTTCAAAGGGCTTTGAGTAGTTTTACAACTTCTCTTAGTGGTTTAAAACAGAAAGCTGGAATAGACATTAATATCCTGAGGGATTTGGTTTTGAAGTTATCGGGGACAAAAAAGACAAAATGGTAGCCATTAAAGTTTCCTCGCTTCCTTTCCCCCTTTCTTTCTGTGATGCTGCAGGCTGGGTGGATTCCAAAAAATGTACAAAAATACATGAAAAGGTTATACGTGTCTCGGCATGTAACAGGAAATAAGAAATAAACATATATTTCTTTTATAGGAGCATTAGCATTTCCACTCATTTTAACAAGACACGTGAAAGGAACATCCCATTTATCCTTGACATGTTTGACAACTTGACAAGTGCAGATGGAGCAGCAACCCCCATGATCAGTAAAAACAGGAAGTAATGAATAGCATATACATGTTTTTAGATTTATTTATTTATCCAAAAAGCTGAATTAGTGCTTTAGATGAAGAACTTAGCTTTCTTTTATAACTGTTGCATTGAAAATGACTCTTGTGCGTTTTTCATAGTTTTGACAAGTTCTCTGTGCATTATACTTCAAGTGTAGTTTTCACACTTAGAAGATGTTTTGATGATTTGATACACTGAAACTGATTGTAACCAGTCTTGGTTTGAGCTGCTCTGTGAGGGACTAAACAGCCTGTCAGACTTACTGTACAGGAGGCAGTCATCAGCTTGTTACTCATACAAATGAGTAATGAGACTTCTTAAAAAACAAAATGTAAAAGTTGATTAGGGATGCCAGGCGATTACTGTGTATCTAAAGCTCCTACTGGAACTTCCCTTATAGTGACAAAGGAGAATATATAGGGTCCCTTCTTGCACTTCAACACAGTAATGCACATTGCTAATACAGCATAAAAGAGAGAAGGATGAAAAGGGCTGCCATGCTACTGAAAAATCTTTCATTTACTGTACGTGCATTATTCTTTTTTTGTAGTCAGTGAAAATAAACATTTTCTATTTGTACAGATTGCTCCTGGGCAGTTGCCCAGACTTTGGATTAAAGTTTGTCCTGGATGGAGGTAAAAGTCAGTGTAGTCATGCCAACAACATCATGCTTTTGTCCAAGAAAATTCAGACATGGCTGGAAGTCTTTTGTTGTCTAGGCTGGTAAAATACTTACAGTACCAGTGATACATTATGTGCCACCAACACTTCAGTAACTGATTACTTTTCCATTTTAATTAGTGACAATCAGCTGTTTCTTCACGATACCTTAGTGTGGAGTGTGTCTGAACTTTGAGCTGAAATACTTTGCATTTCTTCAGTCATCACAATATATACTAGCATGTGGACTTCATAGCTGAATAGCCAAGCGGATTTCTCAAAACTACAAATTTGTACACTTTGTGCACACGATGATGGATGCAATTTCTTAGCTGTTCTCATGCAAAGTTCTTGATTTGAAACCTGTCCCAGGTAATTCTTGTTTACATGGAGGAGAGTGACGTTATGCAGAGTATAGCTTTCTGAAGTGAAGGGAGAAGAGCAGAAGAGTTTAGCAGTGGCAGACTGGTTTTTTGTTTTTTTTTCACAGTTTCATCTCACTACGTCTTCCCCTCCCACTTCTTGCCAAGAGCGGAATTTCTCATGCCTAAAAATCTGGACTTTTTTCAAAGTAACAGGAAGATAAGGAAAACGTACCCTGCTGTCCACTGCAAACTCGTGCAAGGAAAAAGTATATATGCAGTTTATAGCATATACAGAAAGTTAATCTTTGCCTTATATTTGTGCTGCTAAGAGTCATCGGCACAGTCAGTGTTTAGCTCAAGGTTTCTCTGTCCAGGGAGATGCACTGGTCTGTGAGTTGCTCCTCAGACTTGGACAGTGCCTGAGGTAAAAAGCTGTGCAGTATCATTTAGTAATCCAGAAATATTTCTGCTCAGAAAATTTAGACATGGACTGGTCACAAGGAACAGCAGGGTGTACTGCTAAAAACAGAGCCTCTTCTGCTTCTTTACATCCTTTCTCTCTCTCTCTCTCTCTCTCTGTTTCTCTTTGTTCCTTAGTTTTTAGTATCCTTTGAGGCATAAAAGTGTGTGTGTGTGTGTGTGTGTGTGCGTGCGTGTGTGTGCGTGTGCATGTGTGTGTGTGTGGCAGCGTGCAAGAGCATGACACTGCTATTTGTGCTGAATGTCTGAGAGACATACAGTACCGGTGTATTGATGAGCATTCTCATAAAAGATTCATCTGATGCAAGCTGTGAGCCTTGCAGAAGGATTTAAGAAGGATTTCCTTGATGATAGTTTCCCTTGACTTGGTGGTGGATCTATAAACACTTAACGAGCTTTTGCTTGATGTGCTGAGAGACCAAGAAAACGCTAAAAGAGAGATAGGGCAACAGAGCGAGGGTTCATGTGTGCGTGCTTATGGCATGGTGGCCTCACTTATGCTAATTGCACAGAATAATGCAATCAGCACAACCCACAATTCTATAATGAATCAGAATCATGATTACTCAGACAATTAGCAGATATTGACAACAGGAGTTGAAATTCAAAACTGCATTTGCAGTGCTTCATTATTATCAGCTATCACTGTGGCACCGATTCAGCACCCGGCTCTATATCTAACAGAACAGTTGGAACTATGGAACTAGGGTATGGAGAGAAATTTGCCTCAAAAGAGTTACAAATGTGTATGATCCACAAGTGTAAACTAAGATTTATAAATGTGTACAGTGGTTTGTGTGTAACTTTTGAGGACTCACAAATGCGTGCTCCAATTCACACACAAATACAAAGCAATTTGACCACACTTAAAACTATTTTACAAATGCGTATATCCAAACCTGAATAAATACTGATTATTTACGCACAATATTTTTAAGTTCAGCTTCACAAATCTGATCATTTTCACTTTCAAAAAGCTTCCTGTGCATACGAATGTCTAAAAATATTTGTGACATTCTTTTCGCTCACTTCCAGAACCTTAAATGCATGTGCACGAATTGCTTAATACGCACAGATCACGTCACATGCCCACGTAGGGTTTGGAGACAACTTTCATGCTGCCAGCTTTGCACAAATTCACAAATGCAAATGTTCAAGTGTTAGTGGAAAACTGGGACATCTGGGCTTCCTCTGTATTCCTGCGTTTTTTTTCAAATAAAATTGACATTTTTTTCTAAATAAACAGTGTGTACTGTGTGTACATTTGTGAATCTGTGCGAAGCTGGCGGCATGAAATTTGTCTCAAAACCCCACGCGGGCATGTGACGTGATCTGTGCATATCAGGTGATTTGTGCACACGCATTTAAGGTTCTGGAAGTGAGAGAAAGGGATGTTACATGTATTTTTTTGAAATCTGTGTGCACAGAAAGCTTTTTGAAAGTGAAAATGATCAGATTTGTGAAGCTGAACTTAAAAAAATGTAAATGATCAGTATTTATTCAGGTTTGGATATATGCATTTGTAAAATACTTTTAAGTGTGGTCAAATTGCTTTGTATTTGTCGGTTGAATTGGAACACACATTTGTGAGTCCTCAAAAGTTACACACAAATCACTGTACACATTTGTAAATCTTAGTTTACGCTTCGGGATCATGTCATACATGTTTGTAACCCTTTTGAGGCAAATTTCTCTCTATATTAGGGCAACTAAATAAGCTGCTTTGCTTTACGACTTTTAGCTTTGTACCCTGTGCTGTTTAATCAAACTTTCATCACATCACATTCTGCTTGTTCAGACTATTAATGAGACTCCAGTGTCTTTGTAAAATGGTGCCACGTGACCTTTAAAATATTGAACCTTGGTACTATACAAAATAGCTCATGCAAAAGCATCTGACTATAATACACTAAATCTCTGTCTGCCCGTTTGTCTGCAAACTCCTCCTATAGGATCAGGAGTCAGCAACCAAACTTGGCACACAGGTACATCTTTAGGCCCCTGAAGGTTCTTATCGATATCAGATATTATGACCTCATCATGTTGCCTGGCAACCCCCTACCAGTGGGCTAAAAATTACCCATTTTTAGCATTTATGCGCCTGTAACACCTTATAAAAGGATTGTATCATTTTAATTTCACAACAGTAATATCTAATTTATACCCACAAAACTTGTATGATATATATGATATATTATGATGGTATCATTTTGCCTGGCAAACACCTAACAAAGGACTAAAATGAACCAAACAATACTGTAGCATGGGCATGTACTAGTTTAGTTAATATATGCCAAGTGGTCTAATTGTTATCCCATTTCCCGACAGCTATGGATATTTAGCAGAAAGTACAGAAACAGACATCATGCATTAAAGCTTGTGTTCACATTCTGAACAGCATATTGTCGATCTTGTCTAATGTAGTGCTCAAAATGACCCAAGTCTGTGGGTCTGAGAAACCTGGTGGTTAGTTTATGTTTATTTATATAGCAGCTGATGATGACATTGAGGTCCTGTTGAATGATAACTGACATCGCAGGCAAAGCCAAGAAAGTCTACTGACACAGTTTGTAAAGTGCTGAAAAGGAGAAAGAGAATTTTTACAAACTGTAATATAATTGTAACACCGCTTTGTCAGCTTTGTTAGATTTTTGTCTTGAGAGCAGCAGTGCTCATTAGCCTTTATTGCTAGAATGCCTGGATAAAGATTAATGCTACTCACTACTGGGGGTGAAAGAAAATATGGATACGCTAATATGTCTTATCATTTCTCTTACACTGCAGCCAAATATTAAGAATTTTATTAAAACATGAGCCTGCTCTAAACGGATTGCCCCAACATCCATCCATCCATCCATTTTCTTCCACTTATCTAATTCAGGGTTGCGGTGGGGCTGGAGCCTATCCCAGCTGTCATAGGGTGAGAGGCAGGATATACCCTGGACAGGTCACTAGTCTGTTGCCGGGCTAGCATAGAGAGACAGACAGCCATTCATACTCACATTCACACCTACAGCCCATTTAGACTCACCAACAATTTGACTTATGAATCTCTATTTCTTGACTAATGGTGGTGGTGCTTATCAAATGTATGAAGGTGAAATAAAGTGTAGCTAACCCACTGCAGTAGTGAAGAAGAAGTAGAAACTAACCTCCTCAGATTACTTTTTTCTTGTAACAAATAATGCAGAGCTTTACTTTTGGAATTTGCGTAATCAGTTACTTAGTTAAATTTTTAATAAGCAGTCCATTACTGTCAATATACTATTGCATTTCCTGTTAGTTATGTTCTGACATAAGAAAAGAAAAAAGAAAATCCCTGACACACATTGTTTCAGTTTCTCTCTGACTCCTAGGCACACAGCTGAGCTAGTGAATGGTATCCACTGTTACGGTTGTGTTAGTGCACACGGTAAGGTCAGTTAATGAGGTGGCAGAGAGGACAGCATTTACACTGTGGAAGTATTTGCTTTATTTTATGCCAGGGTGATAAGAAGGTGGTGGTGGCCCCCTGAGGAGGAGAGTGATGCATTTGCACTGCAGCGACAGCTTTTAGTTTGGTTTCAGCTCTCACTCTGAGGGAAAATAACAATATTAACATCTTACATGGTGGAGGAGAGTCTCCCAATAACGACTTGCTCTCCAAGTAAAGTCAGTACCTTCAGGGGTAGATGCAGAGTGGGGTACTCACCTTCTGGACAACATAAAACACACATGGAAGGTAACTGCTAAGAGGTTATTTATTTTCTGTGAAAGTTTTCTAACGAGTTACTTTTCTCATTAGGTAATGCTGTAGTCCAAGACATTACTTTTTAATGGCAATAATCTTGTAGTGAAGTTACTTTTAAAAGTAATGTTCCCCATCACCACTCAGCAGGCAGAAATAGCTGAAATCAGAGAGCTCGTAAATTGTACTGACACATCACAGAAATATAAAAAATAATGATAATACACACAGTGCAGAGAAAAAAATACATAATTCCTGCTGTTTTCTTGCTTTGAGGGTATTTTTTTCTTCTTCAGTTACACAGAATAATGCTGTATTTTGGAAATGATTGGCTTGCAATTTATCGGGTATTGCAGGTTTGTTGTATCATGATACCAACACCATCACTGGCAACATAGTATCGCATTGTGTGTTTCTGCTTACTACTAATGCTATCTTGCTCCACGAGGTCACAAAATTATGCCAAGGTCATGCTGCGGTGTCACTGAACAGAGCCGAAGAGCTGCATTTGTATGTTTTAAACCTTGAAGATAAAACTTTGTATCCCTCTGTGTGCAGTACCGTGCAGTGAAGTACACTGGATGATTTATGTGTATGACTGAATATCTGTGAATCTGTTTGTGTGTTTGTGTAAGTGCACTGTATCCTGTCTCTCAGCAGGGATTCTTCATCTCTTCCTCAGCAAACAAACAAATGTGGCTGCCAGGGTAGTAGTCAGTCCCACCAGACAAATACTCTGTGGGATTGCCTAACAATGTGAATCTACAAATACAGCATTGGTTAGTGTCCCGTTGCTAGTAGGATTACTGTAAATTATTGCATTTGCATGTTTGCATGTAATAAATTTCTGTAGCAACTGAATGGTTTCCGCAGTATAGTGCGATATACCACAGAGAGGTATAACCTGGAGTCGAGATCCACATGATAAGGTTGTTCACTGAGCCAGAGGTGTGGAGGCCTTGTCCACCTCTATCCGTGGCAGCAGGGGAGCAGAAAGTGAAAAATTAATGTTCCCTGAAATATTGATGTCTCATATCATACATTGAAAAACCTGCAGGGCACAAGATTTTGCTCAACTTTGCGTCTTTTTTTTGGTTTTTATATCACTGAGTCATGATTTCTGAACACAAGTTGTGTGCTTTTCTCTGCAGGAGGTTGGATTCAGGCTACTGTTTTTGTTGTTTCTTATTGTGCTCTTCGCTACTTCTGTAAACAAAGCACACATGCAGAAGAAGAAAAAATTTCATTGTAACTCAGCAAGGTGTATGACTGCACTACTGAGAAGGTGAACTTTGTAAAATACTCAGATTGTGTAGTTTTACTCCATCAGTGGAAAGCACAAAATATAAAGGCGAGACAGGTAATGCACTGGGATTGGAAGAGTAACCCTGGGTAACATCTGTTTTGTATTAACTAAATCCTAGGCTCATGAGCGGTTTGAGGAACCCAAGCTTGAAGCTGTGCGTGAGAACAACGTAGAGTTGGTCCAGGACATCCTTAAGGAGTTGAGCCCGCTCACACACCAAAGCCATGCAGCTGATGAGCTTGTCCGCATCCTGAAAGAACCCCACTTCCAGGTCTGGAAAACATGACACAAGCTTCTCATCAAACTTAGTTTTAATGAATTGATACTTGACTAGTTTTTTAAAGCTTCATGATACATATTCTTCCAGCAATGATTTTGCTTATTTGGAGCTGCAGTACTTCATGTGGTCTGAGTCTCTGATGACCAGATCATTTTTGCAGTATAAATAATTTTTAATTTAATGAGTGATTTCATCACCTGTTATTATGTTCACAGTCCCTCCTGGAGACCCATGATTCTGTGGCATCCAAAAACTATGAGACTCCTCCTCTGAGTCCCTGTTCATTCATGGACGCAGCCCTCAACAACCAGCCTGTGCCTCCAGATGCAGTCAGGATGGTGGGCATCCGTAAGGTGTCTGGTGAGCACCTGGTAAGTCTGCCCAGTAAAGAAGCTGCACAGTGTAATCATTAAGGCTGGATTGAAACTATAACTATAAACTGTAAGATAAAATGCCCCAGTGAATTGCATGATTTATGCTTTGGGTGGAGCATATGCACTCAGTATAATGAGATCTTTCTATACCATTGTTAAAAAGAGAAAAAAGTCAGATTTATATGGCCTTGTAACGCTAAATTGGTGTGATTTATGTGCACAGTAAGCATGCAGATACAAAGAACTCAATGATAACTTTTCCAGATGCTCTATTGTCTCACTTTTTACCCACAAAACTCTCTGCCATCTGTCTGTGAAGTCATTCATTTGTGGGTCATAGGTGAGGAGGCATAAGTGGAACATAAAGCAGAAAAATAATGTGCAATAATACTGACTCAATGTTAAAGCAAACAGCCTGAAATATGTCTTTATATAAGCCTAACTGTCTTGCTAATGAAACAGTAGATATTTTTGCATCTAGTGGCCTTTATACTAATTTCAGCTCCAGCCATTTCAGCATTGGCTTCGTCCCTCACAATTACTTAAACACTCACCCCCACTCTTCTCTTAAACTACTTTGCAATGGAGGACATTGCCAGTCTGTCCTCCTGGGTCTCCTCCTCTAGTTAGCCAACATGAAAAATAATTATTACATTTAGACTGTGTGCATGTGTGCAGGGAGTGACTTTTCGAGTCGAGAGCGGCGAGCTGGTGATTGCCAGGATCCTCCATGGCGGCATGATTGACCAGCAAGGTCTGCTTCATGTGGGCGACATCATCAAAGAGGTGAATGGCAAGGAGGTTGGCAATGACCCCAAAGTGCTGCAAGAGATGCTGAAGGAGGCAAGCGGCAGTGTTGTACTGAAGATCCTGCCCAGCTACCAGGAGCCGCACACACCTAGACAGGTCAGTCATTTTGAGAGCGAGAGGGGTGTTTACAAATCAGACCCGATTCACGGTTTGTTTCATGAACTTGTTCTGCAAACTCTGCTGCATCATATCTGTTGCCTTTCGATCTTACAAGTGTGAAAGATGTATGCAAACTAGAGCTGGAAATGGCTATAAAAGGCCTGTGTTAGAAATGTCTTGATCGTCCAGATTTAAGCTGTTTTTTTTTTTTTTTTGTAGAATACATTCTGGAATAAATATTGCATAAAAAGTTAAAATTGGTTCAAAAGTGTACAGTCATTTCCATCAGTAAGCACCACTTAATGTCCTCCCTGGCATCCACCCTGCTATCTGTAACCTTGTATGCTGTGCCAGGAATCATTATGTAATTCCATAAAAGGACTTTCTAGATGACACTGGCTATTTAGCTATAATATGTGCATTACAGTGTTGTCACTTATCCAAATCCAGAGCAGTTTTCTGCCTATGTGTAATGGATCCATAATTAAAATCTTCATGAGCAAGATGGAAAAAGATCTTCACAGACGGCTTATAGTGCTGAGGATCCCCTCTGTTAATTTATGTTTTGCCCTTTTTTTCATGTGTTCAGATGCCATAGTTGGTTGAATATCAGATGTTTGGGATGGTGTTTTACCAGCTGATTAGAACAAAGGAAAAATAATCTCAGTGTTCTCCTCAGGTTATGCTAGCTAATGAGCATTAGCTTTCTAAGAACCAGAGGAAGTGTAGTCACACTGAAAAAGTGACCCAGTTTAGCGTGAGGAGAAATTGAAGGGTTATCTTGCTTGGTAACTTTATGCCAATAGGATTTGAGGATGAGAGGATGCAGTATGCGCAACTCTGAGACTGAGACTTGTCTTTGCAGTAGAGACAGGGGACAGTGGAGCTTGAGAAGCTGTGTGAAATTTATTCCTTACACCAGACCAAAATATACAAGAACATAATTTGCAAGAAATGATGTAGAGGTGGTCTCTGTGTGAGAATTATTAGCATAGACTGGATGCATGTATTTGAAGCATTTGCTAATGGGTGAAAAAAAAAAATCCAGCTTAAACTTTTCAGAAACTGTAAAGTCGGTTTTCATTTTATGCCACATTAGAAAGTGCTGTTGAGTACACCACTTTGTGAAATGATATTTGGTGCTGATATCTAAGATGCTGAGAGGATCTTTTTTCTAATCCTTTAGTACCAGCAAAGCTGTGATTTTGAGTGAGTTGGATTGCACGATATACATGCGCCCCTTTGGTTAAATTTTAAAGTTTCAACTTGAGGAAAAATTTTAGGATACTTGTTTATGACTAAATACCTGTAAAAAATAATGCCCAATCTTATTCCCAGGATATCAAATGTCAAATGCAGGGTATCCATTGCCTTCTGTGCCATGATGCATCAGATGTGTAGTAATACTAAGATGGATGTCTCACCCCATGTGAACGCTGGTAAAGGACCCATTGGGGTCACATTTAAACGCATTGGGTAAGTGTAACTTTTTAAAATGCAGGGGTGTATTTTAACCCCAAATCACAATCTTTTCCTAAACCTAACCAAGTGGTTTTGGTGTAAAAACCAGACCAGCAACTGACTGTGAAAGTAAACAGTGAGTGCAAACAAAACTAAGCAGGGCAAAAGAAAGTCGTAGACAGGAAATAAATCATGGCCCCTTGGCTAACTAAATCGCCATCCCTTCCTTATGCACTTTGATGCATCAATGCCAAAGAACACCTTATGTGTGTCTTTGTGATGCCAGCAGCATCTTACAGAACAGCAGTATTTGACACCATGATAGCACCCTGCAGCAAAGGCAGCATTCAGTCTGGCAGAAATGCTGTAAAATGGCCTTCATGTAAGAAAAATTAACACCTCAGAAGAGTCTGTTCTGAGGCATGGCTCTTTCAAAGATTTCAAAAGAATGTAAACTCATTTATAAGAATACATTTCTGCAGTATACATTACGGTCTAAAGACTTTCGCTTTGTGAGAGGAGAGTGTTCACGTGTTTAGTCTTCCTTTTTTGTGTGAAAGCTTGCCTACTTAAATACTAAATATCACCTACAGACAAAGCTGTCTGTAGGTGATATTAAAGAATGATTGGTTGTGCTCGCACAGTTAAGAGCTGTGTAGATGGACGTACTGTATGTGCTGTTGATGCTATGATTAGAGTTGTACCCAAAAGTCCTTTCTCAGTGTAATCCAGCTGTCTGTGTTCCAGGCCTGGAGCTTGGCCGTAATGTTGGTGACTAAACTCAACTGACAGCCCGCTTTGGCTACAGGAGAGTACGTGTTTGTCTGTCTGTCAAGGGAACAAGGCACACAAACAAACAGTACAGTAAGGGCTGGTAGGCCTATTTTATGTTCATGCATCAGTTCAGAAAAGAGACGACGTCAAGCGCAGGGGGGAGGGGATGGTTGCCATGGCTACAGATTTTGGCTCTCTCTTTATTTCTCTGTGTCTCTCTCTCCCTCTTTCTCCCTGTTTTTGTCTTAGTCTGTCTCTCAGACTCCTTGTCCTCTCAGTGGGGGTTGGGATAGATGGTTTGGTTTATGAGCTGAATCCTGTAGCCTTGAGCTGTCGGGAAAGTGAGCTGGCAGATAGAGAAGGCTTTAAATGGGCAAGGCTGTTTCATATTGATGGACACGCACTCATCCAGTCCATCTACAGCAGCTCATACATACACCACATGAGAAGCATCACAGTTCTAATTCAGCATTCAGTGTAAAAGGTTTGACTGACATGTTCCTTCTTTTCAACATAATTATTCATTTAGGCCTTTGTGAAGTGTCACTTTGATTACGACCCATCTCATGATAACCTGATTCCATGCAAGGAGGCGGGGCTTAGCTTCAGCAGTGGAGACATTCTGCAGATCTTTAACCAGGAGGACCTCAACTGGTGGCAGGTTAGTACAGCCACATAAGCATATTTCAGCCACATAAGGTAAGATTTGTTAGCAGTTTGACGTTGCATGTGTGTTTCCCCTTCATAGGCCTGTCACATAGAGGGAGGCAGCGCAGGTCTAATTCCAAGCCAGCTCCTCGAGGAGAAAAGGAAGGCTTTTGTGAAGAGAGATCTGGAGCTCGCTACTACAGGTACACCTCTTAGCAGCATGCAGCAGAGCAGAGAAGCGCTTCTCATTATGCAGATTCGACACAGACTCCTCGCTGCACAAACACCCTGGCAACAAAGACAACATCTGTTCCTCTCCATATCATACAAGTGCTTCATCTGGTGTTGGCTGCTCATCCTCCCTCTCACCTCTTTGGTTTGCTCCTCAGTCAGAGAGCGCTGAACTGGTAATGAGCATCGGAGTGACTCAGGTGGCCTGATCCAATCTGTTGGTTATTAAGCTGCAGGGTCTGACATTCAAACGCTACCCTCCCTGAGAAGGAGCCTTGATTGAAGAGCGGTGATAAGACAGCCGTCCGTAAAACCTGATCAATAATGATCTCTCCTCTCATGAGACGTGGCGTGAAAAGAGGCTGTGTTTCTTTAGATTTGTCTGCTCTGCTCAGCAGTAGCAAAACAGGTGGTGAGTCATAGCCAGCTGCATGCCCTTCTCTTGTGGAGGAGAGGAAGATGACAGCCCAACTGTACTGCCCTTGGAGCTCGGGAAGGACACAGCTGTCTGCCACCATATTTTCCACATATAACAACAGAGAGCATGGTTAGAATAAAACATTTTGAAAAAGATACTTACATGTTTATCCAGTGATCTAACCAGTTGGGACAAAATATTTAATAATTAAAACTTCCTAATTATTTCTTGCCCCAGCTTGACGAGTTGAATTTTACCATCAAGATACTACTGAGCTCATGTTTCCATGTATGACTCTCCCTCTAGAAGATATTCTCCCCTATGTCAAATAATCTGCCACACTGAACAGACGGTCAACAGATCGTCTAGTCACAGGTGTCCCTGGCAGCAGACTGCCATGGACACACTGATCAGTATTGGTGCATAGTGCCATCTAGTGGTAGAATCTCTCTAAAACTCTCCAGTACTTGAAATTTTTCATCAGAGCTTTCAGTTTGATAGTATTTCATTTTGTTGAAGTGGTTGGAGGTTTAATTGTGCTTTTCTCTCTGTTTCAGGTCCTCTGTGCACAGGGGTGGTGGGTAAGAAGAAGAAAAAGATGATGTATTTGACCACCAAGAACGCAGGTAGTTTTGTATGAGCTTTTGACAAAATGATCCAGTGCCTGATTTTTTTTTTCTTTTTGTCAGTCAGTCTAATTATTGGTTCCTGATTAGAATTTGATCGCCATGAGTTGCGGATCTATGAGGAGGTTGCCAAAGTCCCCCCTTTCAGGAGGAAGACTCTAGTTCTGATTGGAGCACAGGGTGTCGGCCGTCGTAGCCTGAAGAACAAACTGCTGGTGTCGGATCCCCAGCGCTATGGCACCACCATCCCCTGTGAGTACAGCCATTCATCATCAGACTACACCACATACTCTAATAAAAACTCCACCAGGTTTTTGTTGTCATTATTTGATGCATTTATTTTATACTGGGGTAATATTCTCATTTTGCACACTGTTAATGTCTTTCTTTGTCATCTTGGTTTAAAATTTCTTTTGTTTTTTTATAAATTGTTATTTTTCTACAGTTCTGCATTGCTTGTTTTTTTAAAAGCCTTCCTGTAAGGTGAACCTTTAGTGTGATATTTGTTAGATCAGCTTAAATTAGACACTGATCCAAAGCTGTTTCTGTTTATTTTAATAACCCAGTCACCTCTAGAAAACCAAAGGTGGATGAGAGAGATGGCCAGATGTACTCCTTCATGAGCCGCAGTGAAATGGAATGTGACATCAAAAATGGCCGTTTCCTGGAGCATGGCGAGTATGACGGGAACTTGTACGGCACCAAGATCAGCTCCATACACGAGGTGATAGAAACAGGAAAGATCTGCATCCTGGATGTTAACCCACAGGTAGAGGAAGCAGGTTTACCTTCTTTCACCTGTGAATACTTGTCAGGTTTTACACTTTAATGACAAAAAGATAAAATTGGTATGTACTCTTATGTACAGCTTGTTGCTGCTGAAGTGTTTTCAGTGTATTCATCAATATTTATCCAAAAGGATCTCCTAATGATCTGCATCCACTGGGCTAATCATTTTACACATCTTATTAACTAAGTTAGAGGCAGATGCTGCAGTTGGATTTTAACTGTATTCTTAGCTTTTGTATTGCATATGTGTTTGAGCTTTTCCAGTGGCTTATCTTCACTGTGTCTGCTTTTCTCTTAAGGCTATTAAAGTCCTGCGAACATCTGAATTCCTGCCCTACGTTGTGTTCATTGAAGCCCCAGACTTTGAGGTCCTCAAAGCTATGAATAGGTCAGCAATTGAGTCTGGAGTTGTCACAAAACAGTTAACAGTAAGTCTGCGTTCTCATTCATTCTCTACTATGATCATTAGAGGCCCACAGTAACAAATGAGAGATACCTGTTGGCTGTATGGTTTCATGTATTCTTTGTATTTAAAGATTTGTTTTCCAAAACAAATGTACATACAGTATATTTAAAATTACAGAGATACATTTTTTTAAACCAACTTCAAAGCAACCAGCTTAGGAAGTCAGAGCTACAACCCCTAGAATCAGCTGAAAATTTATGTTTCACATTTGCCCTGAAATAAAAAGTCTGATCAAAAAGTTCTGTGATTCCCCCCCCCATAAAAAATCTAAGCCATACTTGATTTAAATTGGCCAAACCCCCCTTCAAAATTGTTTCCTTGTGCACCTCTGTTTCGCTTCCAGCGCTGAGTTTGCTCCTTGGAAGTCACGTACGAAACATTTGCACACTTGTTGCAATTCGACTTTGGACTAAAACTTGTTCAGAGGGCAATCATCAACCTCTGCATCAAATTAATTCAGTCTTCATGTTAACGATCATCTCTGGTATGACCCACAGACCAAACAGCAGTCTTTGATTGAGTGATCTACAGTGTCCAAGCCTGAAGGTAGTACCTGAGGTCAGGAGCCCAACCAGGATCAGACTTGTTGTTTTGTCCTTTATTCACAGGGATGTGCACTGCGAATTTGCTGTCCAGGGTCAGGTCATCAATGCAGAGGGGGCATCTGAACAAGCATATTCAGCTGAAGCGACTTGCTTTCACACAGCACATTGAAAACTCAAGAGTTTTGTTTTGTCCGCACAAACACAGTCATTGGTCACCATCCACTCTACTCACCAGATTGAGCTGCTTGTGACTTTGGCCGCTCCAAAAAAATAAAATTCCAGTTAAAGAGTAGCTGTTTTCACATGACTGCATCACAGACCCACAAGGACAAATGGTCAGATCAGGACTTCCAGGGAGCACTCTAAAAATAGCAACTGTGCTGGAAGCAGCGCAAAGAGACAACCTGTAAGGGAAAATCGGTCAAATTTAAATCAGCTTTTTAACCAGGTAGAGTTGTGAAATCTTTATGATCTTTATGATCTTTATGATCATGCCTTGTTGTTGCACAGATAGCAATTTAAATAACTGATATATTTGATTTGCTCACTGTGGGGTCATGAAAAACAATTGCTTTCTTAACATTTATTATGTTAACTGCTTTGGTTTCAGTTGGTTTACCAATTTTCACGGTTTGCACTTCCGATAGAGTATTTGCCAGCTCATTGCATTATTCAAACTAACTGTCTCCTAAGAGACTAAAGTACTACGTTTCTCCCTGATACACTCCCTACAGGACTCAGAACTAAAGAGGACGGTGGATGAGAGCGAGCGCATTAAGAGAGCCTATGGACATTACTTTGACATTTGCATCGTGAACGACGGTCTCGAAGCGGCGTTCCGAAGTCTACGGCTGGCACTGGAGAAACTGTCAACAGAGCACCAGTGGGTGCCTGTCAGCTGGGTTTTCTGAGAGCCACCAAGAGCTCACCAGCAAGGTGCCATGGTCACAGATCAAAGGTCGAAGGACGATATAACACTGGTAGCTCCAGAGGGGTGGGGTGGGATGTTTCCACATGCAGCTATTGGTGGTGGAGGTGTGTGGTGAAGGGGCAGAGCATCATGATACACTGCAGAAGACCAGCCTCATGTAGAGCATTTTTGTACAAAGTTAGTGTTCCTCTGTTGAGCCTAAAGTCAAGTTGTATTTCATTTGTCAGAACTGGAATAAAGCTCTATTGATGTTTGTTGAGAAGGATTTAGAGTTGATTATGAGGTTCAGTGCAATAGTGTGAGTGAGTGTGTGTATGTTATCATAAACGTGGATATAGACTTAGAGTAATGCGTATGTTTTGCAAGTAACAGTGCTCTCTTGGAGGTTTTTCTTGAAGGACATTAAACGTTTTAGCCTTTACAAATCTTAAATACTTTATGTAGTGTAATGTTTACATTGGATCGGTAGGACAGATTGGTTAAGGATAAAAGATACCAAATGTCATATTTGTATCAAATTCTCTATATTTTACCATTTGATCATACAGTATGATTGTATGTGTTCAATACTGTGCGTAATCTTGTTTGTGTCCACAGATTTGAAAACTGAACAGCAATAGATAATTTTGAAAATACATGCAATACACCTGACACACTCTAATGTGCACACACACGGATATATACAGAAACAGAGTGAGACATTCTGCAGTATTCCTGCAGTATCAGTTTGT
Organism: Paratilapia polleni; assembly: GCA_015106735.1. Taxonomy (NCBI): domain Eukaryota; kingdom Metazoa; phylum Chordata; class Actinopteri; order Cichliformes; family Cichlidae; genus Paratilapia; species Paratilapia polleni. The sequence continues at coordinate 3,283 of VUQI01000490.1, read as the reverse complement.
TTTATTTCCTTTTTAATGTTGATTACGTTGAGCATTTCAAGTCCTGTGCTGGTAAAGCTCTTGTTTGTTTGACAGTTAGAGGATCCAGCGAATGGATCACAGTGTCTCACTTCTGTCTGCTTGATTCTGTTGGATTTGTATTTGTAGCACTGAGAACACTTAAACTCTATTAAGAAAAATAAAGAAACATACCTGAAGAAGTAGCCTACAATATGCACTGATTGTGTAATGAAGGCAGACAAATAACTTAACATTACTGGTTGGACAGCTGATGGAAGTACTTTTTTTTGTTATTTTGATGTACAAACAGTAAAAATATTTACCAGTGGCTTCGATTTCATGCTTACTTTTGCCTTAACATGGTTGAAAAGCCAAGGAAACGCTATATTTTTTGATCATGGAACATTTCACTTCTATCACTGTACATGTTACTTAGAAAATAAAAAAAGTACATTCTGGCAACTTATTTATTATTCATTTTATTTTTCCTTCAACCTGTAAGTACTGTATTGTAATAAAGAGTATATAGTATAATATACAGAAACACTTGGTGCTTTTATGATTCTGCCGGGGTGTAGATGCAGTTGGATAAATACACTCCTGTTTTAATGTTCCTATAAAAATGTATTAAAACTTTTGCTGTCCACAGTTAATATCAGTACATAATAATTTTTAAATTAAAAGGACGAGTTATATTAAATAAAAGGGAAAACAAAACTATTTTCAATATATACAAGAGAAAGTACATTCTACTGCTGTTGACAGCTAAAAGTGGCATTTAGGTGGAGGATAAATTGGGTGACCTCTGGGGATTTAGGTGGTTATGGTTATTGTTTGAGGATAGTGTGGCTGGTTGCTGAGATCCTGTGGGTGCCATCCAGTAATGAGGTTCCAGAGGCAGCATCACTGGATACATCTCATAGGCAGGTGGTGGGCCACCTGGCCAAACACCTGTCAGCTTGGGGTCAAACTGCATGAAAACAGAGTTCAAAGTTAGATTGTTCTTAGCCTAGAGTTACACAGTCAAACTGTAATTTATTGTGCAGTGTTTAATGAGCCTGGGTTTTATTACTAACTTTATATGTCAATAGTGTGACATTGTTTTCTTTTCTGCTCAGTTAGTCGAAAAGATTGAACACTTTCCCAGCTTTTTCCAACACTCAGTAAGCTTATGTTAGCACAATCACTGAAAACAGCTTGCCCAGCATCAGAAGATGTCAGGAAGTGACTGTGCCCATCCAAGAAATAGTCCTGTACATAACCCCCATTAAATGACACTGTGGTTTTTGTGCTTTTATTTTTTCTTTGATTAAACGAGCAACTTAATATAACTGGTTAATTGGTGAGTTTAAGAGGAACTAAAAGAGTCTTTTTGCTTTATTTAGCCAGAGTCAGGCTAGCTGTTTCCCCTGCTTCCAGTGTTTGTGCTGACCTAAACTAACTGGCTAATGGAAAAGCTTCATGTTTTCCAAATAAACATGAAAATGGTATCAGTTTCCTCACTGGGGTGTAGGCTTCAAAGTTACTAACCAGATTTCAACAAGCTTAAACTCTTCATTTACAGTGTATCAATTTTTCAGTGTTTAAAAGTGAAAGTGTTGCCTGAAGAATTGTTCAAGACATAAAGACAATGTAGGATAGGAGTTAGACTGATTTTGTGGCTACATGTAATGGAAAAGGTCAAAACAACACACTGTAAATTAGGTTGGCACAGAAACTGATTCCTTATTATTTTTTTATTTCTGCATTTCAAATCTCTGTAGGCCAAATAAAGTTTTTTTTGGTCACTCTTGTCATTTGCTTATGTAGGCATGACCATCACATAGAAGTACACCACCATAAGGGCTTATGTACTCTATATGGACAAAGGTCCATGTGTAGGTGTAAAGAAATGTTTCCACAACAAAGTTCTGCTAGAAAAATAGTACAGTAGTTACTGGATGTCTTGAGTGTTTGAAAAGAAGGCAACTGGACTCCTTTTTGTTCATGAAGACATTTCACCTCTCATCCAAGAGGCTGCATCAGTTCTAAAACAACTGATGGAGAGTCCCAGGTATTTAACCCCTAGTAGGGTTTTTCCCTTGGAGGTGGCCCTGAAGGTCGTTGACCCACTGTTAATCATGTGAGTCACTACGGGTCACATTAGCTTTGTTTCAAACCTTGGCTCATGTGAACCTTAACAACCCTTGGATGAGAGGTAAAATGTCTTCACGAAACAAAAGGAAGTCCAGCTGACTTATTTTCCAAGTGCTCAAGACTACCATGACCTGGATGACTGAGAACCTTCAACGACTTACTGGATGTAACTCCAGTTCTATGAGTATGTTCTTTACCCCATACCAGGCTTTACCATTGGCTGTGTGGGATGGCCAGAAGGGCTATCCAACTTGTATGTGGTGGTTATGGCCACCTGGACCCCGAGAGCTCAAATCTATGTGCAAATCTGTGTGGAACGTGATTCAGTGTTTTTGGCTTGCTTATAGAATTTGCTCACACACCAGTGAGTATGGTGGTGGGAGATCCACCGTGCTGTAGCGAGGAGGGTATCTGTCATAATGTGTGTCCTCTTCTGCCTGATCCTCCGATGAAGAAATTGTTTGAAGTGCTGAAGAATTGATGTAATCTTGCATTGGTATGGTGACATCGAAATCTGCTCTTTTCTTTTTTGCATGAATATAAAAGCAGAGGAGTACAACAGCTATGGACAGCACTAAGACTGGAAACCTGGAAACACATTTTCACCATTTTAAGATTTAATTATAAGTCAGCAATTCACTTTGTGTATACAGAGATTCTTTCTTAAACAACACATTACTAATGTTTTAACTTAGGAAGTGTTCAGAAATCAGTATTTGGTGGAATAACCCTGATTTGCAATCACAGCTTTCATGTGTCTTGGCATGCTCTCCACCAGTCTTTCACATTGCTGTTGGGTAACTTTATGCCATTCCTGGTGCAAGAATTCAAGCAGCTCAGCTTTGTTTGATGGCTTGTGACCATCCATCTTCCTCTTGATCACATTCCAGAGGTTTTCAATGGGGTTCAGGTCTGGAGATTGGGCTGGCCATGACAAGGTCTTGATCTGGTGGTCCTTCATCCACACCTTGATCGACCTAGCTGTGTGGCATGGAGCATTGTCCTGCTGGAAAATCCAATCCTCAGAGTTGGGGAACATTGTCAGAGCAGAAGGCAGCAAGTTTTCTTCCAGGATAACCTTGTACGTGGCTTGATTCATGCGTCCTTCGCAAAGACAAATCTCCCCGACTCCAGCCTTACTGAAGCA
>VUQI01000488.1:0-16498 GCA_015106735.1 Paratilapia polleni | reverse complement strand
TTTTTAAACACTATCAGTGCTGCCTTTATGTCAGCAGTTGCTAAACATCAAAGCCAAAGATTCAGACATCTGAAAGAGGAACAGTTGTTTTCACTCATGGGACTGCTGAGCAAAAAGTAGCGGACATAGGCTCAAAGTGAGGAGGATAAAAATGGGTTGCATTGTTGTTTTTGGTATATATTTCAGGAAAAACCTCAGAGAAATGTCAAGCTGAGATTATCAGAGAAAACACTGTGTCATCAAAAGGCTCCAGGCTTGATTGCAACAGCCTGTTCCCAGTCCCACATGAAAGAAATATTGCACCCACTTGCCACCACTATCAGAAAAATATGCTGTACTGTATATACAATATGACAAGTATTTCACCCTGCATGCAGCTTTCTCCATAAACAGTTCAAGTTTTGCTACTGGACAATTGTATAACAAACAGATGTGAAGCCATTGATTAATTGAAGGGCCCTGTTTTGTTTCAGTAGGATATATTTTTTTTTATGTTACAGCCATAGAGTGAAATTCCCTGGAATCTAACATTGCAAGGGGAAAAAATTTAATTGAAGTAATTTTTGTCAGTGCCTAATTAATTAATGCTTTTCTCCTAACTTTGCAAAACAATAAAAAGTAATTGGTGCAAACCAAAACAGCTCTTATATTTGGGATTTAATTTCCATTAAACACTTATTACTCCAAGTTAAAAAAGAATGTGCAGTGTGTAATTGTGCTTGATGGCACCCTCTATCTAATGAATGTGGCTCTGTGTGATCTAACGAGTTCATGTGAGATGGTGTTGTAGTGCCAAATGAGAATCTGTGCTGACAGCAGTGCACTCTGTTATAAATAATAAAGCGTTTTATTCTGAAGATGAAACAAAAATGTTGGGCCATCACTGCCATGTAACTCATTGTTCCTGCTTCTGTTTCCAGTCCTTTAAGATAAGTGTTAATCATTTACCTGATATTTAATTTCTTATCTATGTTGAGGGCAGAATTGTACACTATATCAGTCTGATATCACAGTGAATTAAATTGTTAAAATAATTTTTAAGAGAACAATTTTGATGCTTTGGCTAATAAATAAATTATTATATTTAAAGCATTGTTTTTTCGATGTGTTTGTTTGTTTAGCCTAATTTATTTTGTTCTTTTTCAAGCGTATTGTTGCTATTTGTGGCTAGCTAGATCTGTATGATTCAACTTTGCTTTTTTGTAGGGACAGGAAAAATGGAATTAGCTTGGTTAAAATATTTTTATTCAAGCTAATTCCATTTTTCCTCTGGTAAGGTCTAAGTCACAGTGCCTAGAGAATGGTCGGCAACTCCCTGGCAGCCATGTCGCTGTGTGAAACTGGTTGCAAACAGGGTGCTGCACCAAAAACCTCCATGTGATTGCTTTGGCCGCTAGCAGATTACCGCGGTCATTTGCATGGAAGATGTCTTGTCTGCAAACACTCGCTAAAAACCACCGAGCAGTAGTGAAACTTGAAAAAGTGTGACGCAAGCCAAAAACAGTACACAAAAACAGTACAAAGGTAAACAACAATTTTTACCTTTAAAGTAAAAATTGTGCCTTAAAACTTAAAATTTAAGACTAGCCAGTGAGTAATTTGCATTACGCGCTGGGCGGCTGTGGCTCAGGAGGTAGAGCAGGTCGTCTACTAATTGGAAGGTCAACGGTTCAATCCCTGGCTCCCGTGCCAAAGTATCCTTGGGTAAGATACTGAACCCCGATGCATTCATTGGAGTGTGAGTGTGTGTGTGTGAATGTTAGTTTAGGGGCTTAAGTATAGATAAAAGTGCTGTGTGGGTGAATGAGACATGTAGTATAAAATGCTTTGAGTACTCAAAACTGAGTAGAAAAGTGCTATATGTAACAAATTTTCTCAGTCATTGTCAGCTTATCCTGAAATTCCTATAATCGTATATTGTCAGCATCTCCAGAAGGAGACAAATTGATTGCTGCTCATACTTCCCTCTTATATAAAAGGTCTTTGTTTGACATGTGATCAGATACAGTCACACCTTAAATTGCTCATCTATTACATCCCTAGTCTCACCCCAGCATTTGTACAGTAGTTACAATGTGCAGCCACTTCCACACTTAAATTAGTTATGCCAGTGAACTCACAGTCTTATTTCTGTGCGCTTTGTTAGTCTGTTAGTTATTTACTTGGGCAATAGGTGCTTTCATTTCTTTTGCCATCTTAATCTAAATTTCTTTTTACTTTTTTTTTTGTTTGTTTGTTTTGGTTTTGTTTTGGTTTTTTTTGATAAAGCCCAAAGTAGCAAGGTGTTGAGAATATTTCTGCTTAGACTTGACAGCTATTTTTTCTTGCTTGTTGAAGATACCCATCAATGTAACAGGTACTTTGAATATTTTAAGTGTGAGTAAATATTTGTAGAAAATTAATCATTTTCAAGTGTCCTCTTAAGACAGTAGTTCCACAGCTTCTTCTCCAAGGGAGCAAGTCCTCTGAGAATTCTGTGGCTTGTAGCTACAGTTGAAACATCACTCTGAGCAGGATAATTTCAGTAATATTTCTAGAAGATGCTGCATTTGTGAAAAGGGCTTAAGTGCAAAACCTGAGCTCTTTAAGTCAATCTTTTTAGACACACACTGCTCATTTGTTTCAGATCCCAAATTAATTTTATTCTTTTTTGTGCTAAATCTTAATCCCAGTGGCTCAGTTTGCTGGTGTGACACCAGGTTAATCCTCCTTGAGAAAATCAGATTCAGTGTAATATGAGCAAAGCCAGATAGAGTAGTGTTTGCATTATGGAACATTTCATTTTGAGTGGTTAAATGCAGTTGCATCAGTTGAAAATCAGTTTTGACATAAAAATTAAGGTTTAAACAATTTGCATGTTGATATAATAGAGCACAGTAAAGCAAAAGTTCTTTCCAGGTAGGTTTAAAAGTGTCTTGAGTTACAAAGTTTGTTAGTTCTCCCACTCTCCTAGTGGAAGACAAAACTTGTTCAGATTCAGTGCACTTGGTTACTGTCTGTATGAACAATGCTGCAGAGCATTGTGCAAGTATAATAGTCCTCTTCCCAATTAAAGTTGACATGTTTTTATTCTTTAAAGCTGGATGTATATGCTGCTTATGCTGTGGCTTAACCCCTTGACACAGCCACAACTCTTCTCAGGATCCTATAATATTTGGCCATGCACAATTATAATAAAAATTGTTACACGTCTTCTGAAAGTTGCAATTTTCAATCCCTGCCCACGCCACCATGCTGGAGCCAGTTCTTCTGTACTACCAATTACCTAATTACATGTACTTGGCATCACAGGTAGCAAATAATTAGATGACTAGAATCAAAGCCACCAAAGGCTCCATGTCGTGAGAACCTGGATTAAAAACTGAGAGCCACCGCTTTACTGTGTAATTGTAATTCAGGGCTGATGCTGCATGCAGCAATGTAGGTCAAAGCTGTTGTTTGAGATCTTATTTCTGAATCTTTTGAAAGATCTTGAACACATTCATACGTACTTATGCACAGAGGAGCCTTTAGAGTAATTCTGCCTTCTTTGAAACACTGCCAGATGGTTGAAAGGGGGGTTGTTATCAGTAAGAAATTATCTTTTTTTTCTCTAAGTCCAGTGTTTGTATCTGCAACGGTGTCATGTGCATCTCTTTGAGTGTCACTTCAAATAGTTTGTGAACTACATCAATGTTTCTACAGATTGCCTCTCCCTGTTTATTTTGTATCACTGTGGCTCTTATTCTCTGAACTGCAATGGTTCCATTAGTTGTTATGAATTATTGGTTTGATTGAGCACCAGTCTGTTTGTGCTTTTTAGCTTGTGTCTTTCATCATGATCATATAATGAGTCACAAATTCATCTGTCTTAGAAGCCAAAGTTCAAAGTAACTCAGTGAAATTTTGGTAATTTCACTTCCATGGTTTATCAAACTGGGGAATGGCATCTATATTTTTTTTCTTCTAAGAAGACTTTTGATTACAAAACATAATATTGCAGTGGATGGGGTATCAATGACATAGGCTATAAATGGAAATTGTAATGTTCCATTTTTGATGTGACAAGTTTAAAGAAGTTTGCAAACTTTCAGCCAACAAATTTAACCAATTACGAACAGATTACAAATACAGAAAATTTTTCTAATGCAGTTACCCAAACAACAATTATCCTTTCCTAGATAATTGGCCTTGACTAGAAAGTAAGTCTGTCAAACTGACAGGTATGTGGAGCAATTCAAATATACCTTAGCAAAATTATATTTACAGAAAAGAGAAATAAACAAATATATTGTTGCTATCAAAAAAGGTAATTTTCCCTTAAAAAAAAATAATAGCTCCACATACTGTAGCTACAGTAATAAGCATAAGCAGCATGGGCTAATTAACAAGTAATTACATATGCATCTTATAAAGCTTCTTCTCAAACTTTATTTGCAGACATGGTGTTTACACCAGGACAAAATGCATACTTCAGTGGCTTAACAGATGCTTAGTTAAACTGTGTATTGCACTCCAAAATTGCACTAATGTACCAATATGATAAAACAGTCCCTCCATTTTTCTCCATCTCACTTTGTGTTTATGTTCATGCTCTTAACCTTTCTTAAATCCCTTCAGTTATACAGACAAAAAGTCAGAAGGGCATATACTTGTTTACCAGGTGTTCAGCCTCCACAAAGTTTAGGTCTATATAGTGTGTTCCTTGTTGCTTTGAAAAGTATGTGTATTTTGGGGGTTTGGGTGAATATGGTTGCTGCGTGGTTTGCTGGGTTTCAAAAACACCATGGTAATGAATGGTTATTTTTCAAGTGTATCTTTTTGGACAGCTTTCCAGAGACATTGCCATCTCTCTATTTTGCCTCAGTGCTTCTTAGCACATTCCCTGCCTGATGGTGAAGTGTTCCAGGAACCCTTATCTTTTTTTCAGTGGGTGGTGAGAGTAAAAAAAGTACGTACTGTTGGGTACGTCATATTCCTGACAACATTTCCTTTTGTTCGCACTCCAAAAAGCACTCTAAAGCTTTTCTTGTCATCTTGTGTAAACTTGATGCAAGTGTCCACTGAGTTAGTGTAGTATCTCCGTGTCTCTTGATGGAGCTCTGAAGTAGCCACAGAATTCCTCAAAGCCATGTTTCAGTACACTTCTTATAGCGTTACCATAACCCAATATGATGTTAGCCATTTTGAATTTATTGTAAAATGTGGACACCATTTTTGTCATTTACAGGTGCAGTACTTTAACTAATTGAGCAGATCAAATATAATGCAGATCAACAGATATTTGGTTAGTCTAATCTTAAAAACTTTGGGATGTTAAAATATGCATTGTACAGACTTCACATGCTTGATAAGAGTCCCAGCCACCTACTGGCATTGTGGAAAGGATGTCTTTAAGACCTTGATGAGGCACTGTGAGTTTTAAAAGAAAGGTGCTTTTCTTAGATTGACATAAGGGGCCAGACATCACCGTCCTTCCACCACCCCTGCCCTAAGTTTGAGATGGAGTACAATGGTATTAGTAGTAGCAAATATCAGTCTATTATATATTACCTTAATAAACCATTTTGTGTTATTTGTTAGTGAGAAACTTACATGCGTTTAACTGTGCAGGTTATGCTGTGCTAAAAGAGTCTCAACATATCTTATCACTCTGTTATGACATTTAAGCCTCTCCTGAATCATATGTTCTTTGCTGAGAAAAGAATGCATCTTGTACTTACTGGGTGAGCATTGCTGTACAATACAGCAGAAATTAAACTTTTTAAATTTTTTTCTGCCTGCCCAATACACACATACACATTGCATACTCATACTGGTACAGGTCACAGATCTGGGCTCCTTTCCATGAGCCTGATGGCCAGGCCTTAGCCCATGTGGCCAGGCCAAGCTAAGTCTGAATGAGTTACACGTGTCCACACATGGTTGCTTTGGGGATTGAGCAGCAATCAAAGGTGGAGGCCTTGGCAGTCCCTGGGTCACAGGACAAATTTTATAATCATACCATCAGATCTTCTGTCACATGTCTTGGACGGGGTGAAAACTGATGACCACTTGGTGGCTGGGGAGGAAGCTGGACAGTATGGTGTGCCCAAACAAAAGAGGCCCGGGTCCAGGAGATCTTCAACTCATTCAGAGGTAGGATGGTGACATTGAGTCCAAGTGGGCCATGTTCCCCACCTCCACTGTTGAGGCAGCTGCACAGGGCTGTGGCTTTAAGCACGATGGTGCCCAAACCAAGTGGTGGACATCAGAGTTGTAGGGAGCTTGCTTAGCTTGTGGGACTCCTGAGGCAGACAGTTACTGGCAGGCCAAGCAGAGTGTAGCTCTTGCAGTGGCTGAAGTGAAAGGTTGAGTGTGGTTTGGGCATCTGACCAGGATGCCTCCTGGACACCTCCTAGACACCTCCTAGGTGAGATATTTCAGGCATATCCAACTGGGACGAGGCCCTGGTGCAGACCCAGGAGGCACTGGAGAGATTATGTCTCTCAGATGGAGTGTATTTGTCTAGAATAGAATCTGTTACTAACTTGATGTAATCGAGTAAGACATAAATATAAAGTACAACCAAAATAGCCTTTACAAAACATTTTAACTGCCACCTCCCTGCTAGAAATTGTATCAAATAGAAAAATTAAATCTTTCTCTGAAAGTATAAATATTGCTTTACACAGCTGCAAAGATTGAAGTCACTGTTCTGTACCCCAGCAGGGAATACATCAGATTAAGGAATTTATGATGCAATGTTGTAGAAGCTTTACCAGCTCACAGCTCAGTGACTTGTGGGTGACATCAAGTTGTAAACAGTCTTTCAGAGGATTAAACAGAACCTCCGGCAATGTCTTCTGTACTGATTTAGCTCCTCTGAGCATGACCTGAATGACTAGGAATCTTCATGGACACTGAACCCTAACTACAAAACCCTTTAAAATCTGAAAGCGCCAGAATACAAGAGATAAAACACAAGTCAGTGGCTGATATAACTGGGGTGGAGAGCATCTCAGAAGGGATAACAAGGAGTGTTTTATCTTTCAACTTGAATGACTCACTGACCAGTTGGGTATTCTGCATCCCTTGGCATCAGCCTCAAAGCTGATGTCTGTAAGTATAACTGACAAATTGTAACTGAAATTAACAATTGAACAATTGAACAATCGTATGAGGCCAGGATTTGGATTGAAGGATGCTGATTTCGGAGGTTGCCTCAAGCAACACTTTTTACTTCCCAGATGGAACAGCTTTACTGATTTGGGGTGGTGGTTGGCCTGTGGCTGTGACCTCACCCCATCCTCTACCAATTGTGACAACTGTGGTGATTTTCTATGTCTGCTTTTTATCTTTCATAGTGTTTTGTTTCATTTTGCTGTTCTATACAGAAGAAAATTGAGATTGATTGAGGTCTGAGTGCTATAAGATTGTATGGAATTGAACTTTTTTTCTCTTACTTTTGCATCTATCCTTAGTAACATGTCTTGTAGACCCTTTCCTGTTGTGTTTCTCAGGTTGTGCAGAATAAATGTTACCAGAAAGAGAGCTTCACTGCTATCAGCAGCTTTTATAGACAACATATGGCAATGTAACTAATTATTTTCAATCCTAGTTAAAGTTACCTCCTGCTCTGCCCATTCTGCCACTCACACACATACACACACACACACACACACACACACACACATACACACACACACACACACACAGCAAAAACAGAGTTGAAAGGAACAATAGAAAGTAAAAACTGGACTTGGTAAAGTACCCAATTGTAAGTAATAAAATATTTGCTTCACTTGTTCAAATCCAATACTGATACAACCAATATTTGACTCTGATATTTTAACTTCAGTTAGATCAGACCTAATTAATTTTGTTTTAAATTATGTCATATTAACAGGGAATACAATTTACTAACTGTATTGAGTAAAAGAAAATATAAAACAAAACCCCAGTACATTTTGATTTTGACTATTTAATTATAAGTGCAAAAACAATTAACTCACATATTCAAAATGTAAAACTCTGCTTTTCTGGTTGACATTTCTTTTCAAATGTGATAGTGTTCAATACCTAAATTCAGTTTTTGTGAGGGTGCTGCACAGGATTCATCCTAGAGTAATTTGTTTTATGTTTTTGAAGGGTGGCAAAATAACCTATAATCACCCCTTCTAACAACAATGACAGTTGCTATAAATCAGATTTTAAAATAAACAAGCTTGTAATTGGTTAAAAGGTCATCATCCTTTCATCATTGTAATATAGTAACTCTTAAGATTTTTTACATTGCATAGAATCCATCTATCAAGTCATTTCCATTTTAACTTTCATTAATGCAACATTATAATGAAGACAGAGATAAATGAAGAGCTGTTAATGACAACACCAATCAATATGAAAATCAATACTGGGTTGGGGGAGCTGTCTTATGTTGATCAAAAAATAACTAATCATTACAGGGAAATGTGCTTCAAAGACATCATCAGTCTTCAGGAAATAGCTTAGTCCAATTAGCCAAGACAGCTTTACAAAATCCTACATGATCAAAAACCAGCCCAGCAGGGGGGGTAAAATACCAAAAGGGTCACATGATATCACCAATTAAAACCACAGTCACTTCATAGTCCCATGCTAATTCTTGTGTCACGTCATTTGGTTTTGCAAATCCTAAATATTTACCTTATCAAAAATGATCACTTACCCCACAGTACAATTTGCGCTTACAATTTGTAACAAATATCAGAATTATAACTTTGTGCTCTTCAGTTTGTGGGACTATCTTATGAGTACTGCAATGCTGTCTGCCTTTACTTTTTGTAATTAAAGTGTCTTTCAGCTCCCACAAAAGGCACTGATACGCTGGAGCATCAATTTTCTGCAGCAGTTGTATAATGTTGAGTGGCGAGCTGCAGCACAAGTGGCAAATGAGCTCATTAATCTAATCTCAAGCCAGAAACTCATATCCACAGTGCCACAGTGCGTGATTATACTGGGTCCATTGAGCTCTTTAAATTATCCCAATAGAGCACTTCACTCTCAGATGTGAGCTTACTTTCCTAGAGTTTTCAGTGGGAGGTAGACTTCAGCTAACAGGCTCCTCTTCTGTGGTACCAGCTCACAGTTTTGGTTTCGAAGACAAACATCCTCTTGACTTTTAAGATTAGGCTTTAAACTGTCAGGTACCTCCTTAATTATGCTGCTACAGGTATACACAGACTACTTCTCCTCCATTCCCCTCTTTATTTACTCCCCATGCATTTACATGGCACTACTGCAGAGAGAAAGAAGAGAGGAGTGGGGACACATTCTGATACCTTTTTCATTCCGAGGTAAAATAGTTTCAGTCTTCTGAATGTAATCAGTCTTTGCTCCAAGAAGAGATTAAAAAGGTCTCTGTTTTTGTCCCTTCATTTCTTTCTCACTCTGATCCATAGAAAGAATGCCCCAGAAAGTCATTAAGTGATTCTTGCTTGCTGGTAATCCTGTTATCATGTCAAGAAGAGTGGCTTTTGTCGTACATCTGTATGGTAAACCTTTTATCTCATGATTGTTTATCCTGAATTTTAAGTTTATTTTTGGCACTTCCTTGAATGTATGATGCACTGCCATGTTGAGAAATATTTCACTCTGTGGTTCAGTGAGCACATTTTGATTCTGTTTCAACTCTTTCCAGTTGAAGATTTCAGGTTAACCTTTTACATGGGATGTGATTTTGATTACACTCTGATTTACACTTGTACCAAAACATTTAATCATAGCAGTAACCAGTTCCTCAGCAGTTACCTTATCTCTTTGGCACAACTAACAGTAGTTGCTGTTATTGTGTGGCTTTAAATTCTTATCCAGAGGTTCCCTTCTACTTGAAAGCCATCATTCTTTGGAAGTGGACACCTTACGTATTTACATAAAAAGGGCAAGAAAATGAGGTCAGATTGTTTACATGATAAAAATTTTCTCTCATTTCGTTCATGAAAAGTTTGAGGTGTTTATGTGGAACATTTTTATTCTGTAAGGGCTTTTGAACCCAACAATGTTTTACAGGAAACATATTTTCTAATTACTCCAATGTAAAGTACCCAAAGGTAAAAAATATAGCACTTGCACAAATCTTCACAGAAGTAGTCGGCAAATCTCAATTTCACCAATTTATTTCACCATGGTTGGCATGGCCAATATTTGTCAACAACTGCCCTGAAGTTTTGTGCAAGCGCTACCTGTTTACCTTTGGGAACTCAACACTGGAGTTGTATTATTGGTTAAGCACCACAAATTAATGTACAGAGAAATCACATCCTCTTCAGAGATTGAATTAGTACTTTCAAATTACTTTGACATGTACCATCCATCAAAACTTTGTTGCAGACCACATTGTACATGTTAAAGGCATTCCTCTACAACAGCTGCATAGTGCATCCTGCCAAACTCCAAACACAGCTCACGAAGGACTTGAAGAGAACTACAGAGAGCCCAACATGCTGAACTTGCCACCAAACTAGATTCCACTCAGACCAGGGATCCATCTTCATTCTGTCCTTAAAATGGCTGTCAGTGTTTGTTTCATACAACATCCCAAAAACCCCAACATACACTGTAACAAAAAAAAAAAACTGTAAAAAAAGGGAAAATGGACTGGTAATTTTCTGCCAGTACATTATCAGTTTTTTTTTACAGAAGTTTCCATAAAATTGTATGTGTGGTTTAAAAATACAGAAAAACTCTACAAAATTAATACAGAAAATGACTTGATTTTAAAACTGTACATTGTACTGTATTTTAATGGATTTTTTTTTATTTCATATATATATATATATATATATATATATATTTATATATATATATATATATATATATATATACTATGTGTGTGTGTGTGTGTGTTTATTTATTTATTTAATACATTTTAGGGCATTTTATCCCACTAGCCAGGCCAGAGACATTGCTGTCATGGTCCATGGTTTTGGTCCCAGCGGTTTGTGTTTTGGATTCTTCAAATATATTTAATTTTGGGTTTCTGTTTAGGTTTCATTGTTCTAGTGTTTTTATTCTTATTATTCTATAGTGGCCTTGATCCCTTATAAAATTACTGAGTCTCTGGGTTCTGTTTTCTTTATGTTTATTCTAGTGATAAGTTTTAGTTTTTTGTGTTTTCTGGTGTTTTGGTTCGTGTCTAGTATTAGTAGTTGTAGTCATAGTCTTCCCTGTGTTTTTGGACATGGTTACTGGCATTAAAAGCTGGGTTTTTGTTGAACTCTGCTCAGCTTCTGCATCTTGGGTCCTTTAAAATCTAGAATCCACACAGCATTCTGTGACAAATGCAGCTGATGGCAAAGTGCAATTAGCAATACGTAATGTTAGTCTAATCCATTTCTTTTGTGAGAAAATGTCAAAAGGCATAGCCAGTAATCACAATAAATGAAAAATAGATGAGGGGGTTAGAAACCTGCAAGCAGAACCAGAATGTCACATGTTTGATCCCTGAATCACTCGGTGTGTGATTATTACTAAATTCCTGTCTTTTTGAACCTTTAGATTAGTTTGTGTTCCAACACTGGTCAATAAGTGGACAATAAATCCAATTATTGTGTTTTGTTTTTTTTGTTGTTTTTTTTTTTGAGTAAGTGAGTGGACTTTATTTATGGTGATGGGAGAAAAGTTTTTTCTGCAAGAACAAACACTTTAATAACTCCCTTTGAAAGTGAATTTTTGTTTGCAAGTAAAAAGAAAAAAATGTCATATTTCTGATTTATTATTGTGTTTTAGTTTTTAGTTGGGATATATTCTACAGAGAGAGAAGGCTCAGGTACCTTCCACAGTTTATTCATCTGGTTTCCTAATCTTTGCAGTTGAGGATCAATAGATTTTTTTGTGGTAAATAAAATACCATCTTTGCACACACACTGAAAATTTTACTGCATACAGCCACAATCAGTACTGCATCCTGAACCATAGCATAACCGGTTTAACTGTAAAGACACTGTTGTCTCTAATAGAGACAGAAAAGCAGAGTAAGCCATCTAAAATTAGCAGATCATAATCCTTGCAGGTTGTGTAGACCCATATAAATGGTGCACTGCATACGGTAAGTGCCTCTCAATAATACCCCACTATCTGGTGTTTTTATTTGTCACTTTGCTCTCTATATCTCTTGCTTTGCTGTCTTGTATCCAAACACACTCATATTTGTTAAAGCTTATTTATTACAGAACTCTTCTTTTATTACAGCTGCTTTTATCTTAGCTGATGGAGGAGTCACATCAGCTGCTCTTTGTGAAATTTGCACTTCACACCAAAACTGCAGTGAATGTGTGTGGGCCTCCTACCCACTTTGAAGTACTGCTACCCACTGAATTGTAACATGCTAAATATAAATCTAAATGGCAGAGGGTGGGAAAGGTTTAACTGCCCCAGCACTATGTCTACTGTTGCTTTGATCAGAAACCTCAGCAAACTCTTTAGCGCTGCTACATAAATCAAAGAATTAATCTAACTGTGTCATTTGTAATAGTAATTACTCCTGTGAAGATTTCTCTGTTAAATATAATTTTCAATGGAAAAACGTTCACACTGCATTTGGCTGCATTTTCAAGAGGTCTCCCAATTATTCAAACTGGTAAGACCCATTTGGAGAAGAACCAAGTTCCAGTTAGTGTCAAATTTCAAAGAAACAGAGATAATAATTTCATACAATTGCAGGGCATGACACACACTCAAGGGGTAAATCATAAAAGCAGCTGGGGTCCCTATAATTCTACTTTAGTGCAAACTTGACTTTAGATAAAGCCATGCAACACCAGTCCTCTAACCATGCATCTGTTCGCACCGTTATCAATGACAAATAGTACACAGAAGCTTCACTTAAGTTATTATTTTTATGTTTGAAAATGTCTTACCTCTGTAAAATTTTTCTCCAGATGAATTTGGATAAAAACATTAACTCAATGTCACAGACACAACATATAACCATTGAACTGTGCAACGGAGGCAGCAAACATTGGGAGAGCACATTGGATCAAATACCAAAGTTCAGTTCTGATGATAATCATTAATTGTACGGAACTGTGCCTTTACCAGTGAAAGGAAAGTATTCGTCCATTAAAATTACTTCATTCCATATGTTATTGGGGTGTCCCTTTCCTATAAGCTACAGCTAAACTGTAGACACTCATCAGAGTGTGAACGTGTGAGTGAATGTTAGAGAAAAGCACTTAGGTTTAGAAAAAAATGCTTGTATAAATGTGTGTGTGATTGGGTGAATGAGACATGTAGTATAAAGCGCTTTGAGTGCTCACATAGAGTAGAAAAGTGGTATATAAGTACCAGTCCACTTAATATGCATGATAAGAGTGAGACACGGCACTATAACTTCCAAGTGGGGAAAAGCCTTTTAAAACTTATTTTAGGGGAAAGTCAGATAATTTTTTAAACATTTTTTTAATCAGATTAACTTCATCAAAGTTAATTTGAATAATGCGTCTAAATAACTGCCCCCCAAAAATGCCTGGAGATGTTTCAGGTTTGCTGGTAAGTAGGGAGACTTGATGGTAGAAGGACTTTGGTAGAATTTTATGTATTTGAGATTAAATTCCAGACTATAAGTCACATAAAAAACTTACTTTGAGAACTTTGTCTGCAGACAAAACAACTGAAAGAGAAAAAAGTCAATAAATACAGGTGTTCAATTAAAATCCTTAGCAATTATTTGCTTTAGATGTGGTAAAAATATGTTACGGTCACTTACCATTCCTGGACTTCAGGTCTCTGTGGATCACCTTAACAGGAGCTTCTGAATGTAAATAATGCATTCCTAAAGCAGAAATAAAGAGACATTTTTCAGAGGAACATCAGTGAAAACTCGTGTGCAAATTAGGTGCTCTGATGAGAGCATAATGCATCTTTCAAATGATAATGTTTGATGTATACTGTATCTCAGCAATGAGCAGTGAGGCATGGAGCTCTTTTGACTCCTTTTTTTTAACATTTCCATAAAGTACAACTACACAGCCTCAGTCTCCATGCACACAGTAAACCACACAAGAACAGATGAACAGTTTTAACATCTGCATTGACTACAGCAAATGAAGGCTCAAGCCAGCAGCAAAAACATGTTCTCTAAAGCTGTTTCTCACCAAGAAAAATCTGCAGGGTGACCGGTACAAGACTGAATTGATCAAAGTAGCATAATGTAGCTGTTAATGCAGCAGTATATCATAAAATGCTGGGATTCTTACAGAAAAAGGCTTTAAAGGGCCTATTTATAGCTGGTTAACATATAGTGAGCTAAACAACTTTCAAAGAAAAAACTCTTACCATCAACGCCAATATTCATTTTACTACTTTGGGTAGTTTCTGTGTATCTGTGTGTGTTGACGGCAGTAACTCATTTTAATCTTTAAGTTACATTTCTAAGAAATGGCCAGAAGCAACAGATGAGTCTACAGGGCTAACACTGGTTCATTTTTCTCTGCTCAGTGAGCACTGTAACTGTCAAATAAATAAAATTAAATTAAAAATCTTACCGTCCTCCTTCAGTTCTGAAATCCAGTTTTTATAAATTTTTAGCTGCTATCCCTGTCAAGGCACTGTAAGTGATTTTTATTTTGTTCAATTCTGTGCAAAAATTTGCTTTTTTTCTGAATTACCTACCTCTGTCAAAAATAAAGCTTTTCAGTTAATCAATCAGGGTCACAACTAAAATACATCTGAAATTTACCTCTGGCGATCTCTGCAGCCCATGTCATGATCTGTCCCATGTCCATCTCCTCACTGACATCACTGGACAGGTAATCATACAGTGAGCCACCACTTGCATACTCTGAGTAAACATGAGAAACAAAAGTTTGTATTGCTGAGAGTGGCTGACACCAAAATTAATAAACACATATGGGGGGAAAGTAAAACATTTTACAATGACAGAGTGTTTACAATATGCACATGACCGCAGTATGTGAGAGTATTATGTGAAAACAGTTCAAATTGGATATTCGGCCAGACCACTCACAGTGCCTTGCTTACAGATTGCTGCGGTCATTGGCCTAGTGCTGTGGGTAAGCACTGACCATAACGAGCTCTCTTGTCCCCTCAGGACATGTCTGTTAAACTTCTACAACACAAAGTTCCTCCTGCGCTGTTGTCAAAGGATTCATACACTTATAATGGGCCATTAGAAGTGTATGAAACTTGTAAATAATGTAGACTTGTGCAAAATCTCCTTCACAAGACTGTCCAAGACACAGACAGACAGCTATGGTGAATCAAAGATGTGTCAAACAGGCAGATAAACTTTAAGCTTTACTATGTGTAGACAGTGGCTATCTTGTGAAGTAAAGTCCTTAAAAAGAGATAAACAAGCACCAGCTAAACAGCAGGAACCCTCTGTTTGTGCGTAATAACCCCATCGTAACCCAACACAGGACTGTAAACATCCACGGGCACCAAGACAGGAACCTAATTAACAACCATAAAATACACTAAGGATTTTTATTATTATGAGCCAGAGTTTCCTGTGGACCTTTTTTTTTTTTTTAACTTGTGTCACAGCAAAAGCTGCATGACAGCAGATATGCAAACTTGTGTGTTAAATATCATGCAGTTAGTTCATCAGTGCATGTGAACTTAAGAGAAGTCTGCTTTTGCACTTTGCACCTAAAGAAGTAGATCCGCATTCCTTAGATAATAAGGTGACACCTTTGTTGTAAAATGCACTTTTATTTTAGTGTAGTGTCACGGCAGAATCTTAATCAGCTCGCGTGAAAGAAGAAAACACCTTAAAAGGACTGTAACAGGCAAATGTACTTTAACCCTGAAACAATACTTTCCTATAATTCATCAGGTTTATGAGGCCGCTGAGTGACAGCGGATATTGTTAAACTTCTGCAGGTCAACAGAGACAGTTGGGTTTCTCAGAGAGGTTGTAGATATTGGCTGTGAGAAAGAAAGAACTGATGCTGTGTGTCAACAGACAGAGGAAATTTATAACAGAGATGATGAATGTGGGCATGGCAATGTCAGAATGACCATAAACATTTTTTTTCTGTGTCTGATGCTAATTAGATTCTGTCTTGATAAATAGAGACGCCAACCTACTCCTTGACAACACTGTCAGCGTCCTCTCAGAGATCTAAAGGACAACAGGGGCTGTGAAGGAGTCAGGTGCAACACTTTCATTACACTTCGATTTGATTTCTGGCTCTTTTGCTTTTTGTTTGTTTTTTTACCACTATTACATACACTCACTGACTACTTTATTAGGTACACCTTGCTAGTACTGGGTTGGACCCCCTTTTGCCTTCAGAGCTGCCTTAATTCTTCCTGGCTTAGATTCAACAAGGTGCTGGAAACAAGATTTTGATCCATATTAACATGACAGCATCACACAGTTGCTGCAGATTTGTCGGCTGCACATCCATGATGTGAATCTCCCGTTCCACCACATCCCAAAGGTGCTCTACTGGATTGAGATCTGGTGACTGTGGAGGCCATTTGAGTGCAGTGAACTCATTGTCATGTTCAAGAAACCAGCTTGAGGTGATTT
>VUQI01000487.1:8073-25046 GCA_015106735.1 Paratilapia polleni | reverse complement strand
GTTATTACTGTAACTGCAGCAGTTTTGTTAAAATCTGCATGTCATCAATCTAAATGTTGGTTTACATGCTTTACAATATACACACACACACACACACACACACACACCTACCTTATTCATCTGACCTTCACAGAGTTATGTTGTTGTTTATAATAAACACGATTCTTCTCCATTCTCCTCTTACTTATTTCACCCAGATAAAAGATTAAACAGCCACAGTATGTCAGTTCTGTGTTCCTGAACAGTTTCTCTGCTGTAAATGCTCTTATTTTGTAGAAGAGGGTGATGCTCAACATGTTCCTGGACATTGTGGCCGACCCTCCTCAGTGTCTCATCTGGCTGCCTCTGATGCACCGCCTGGCCAATGTGGAGCATGGTAGACATGCACACAAACACAGCAGAAATATGTGGTTTTATAGGCTGCGTTTTTAATGGGAGGCCAAATAATTCAAAAGCTTGACCAAAACAAGACACTGCTCATCCAGCTGGGCTCTGCGTGCAATCCACTGGGCACACTGTGTTTTCCAACTCGACGGGGCACAGGTATCTAAACCAGAAATAGCCAGGCTTTTACTTTGAAGGATTTTGCATTTTCCCCTGACAGCAGCTCTTAATTATATGATTTATCTGTTAATGAACTGAGTGAGTCCTAATTGTGGAAAACCATGTTTTAAATTCATCCTATAGAAGTTTCAGAAGACGGAGATCAGAAAACAGACAGCATATGAAGAGCACTTTATATTGTTTATACTAACAATGACATAGCACATAGTTATTTTGAGAAACCTGATCATTGTTTAATGGACACAGAAGTAGCTTTTCACGCTAACAACATCGATGCCTTGGAGCATAGCCACCATCTCTTGGTATCTGGGGTAAATTTAACTTTAAACATGGGATGCTATGAACATCGATTCATCTGATAATCAGATATCGTTTGAATATGTGGAGGGCAATGGTCTGGCACATATCATTAATGAGCTTATGAATAGAGTGAGGGGAATTTTCCAACATAAATGCAAAATAATGATTACCCCCAGGTTCACTGTATTTTTATGTGGCTTTAAGAACGTATCAAGACGCTCACACTAACCCTTTATAAGATGAAATTCAAGTTTGTTTCTAGTATACCATCGTGTTAAGAACATTTCTGTGTTGTTTTTATAACTGAATATTTTTTACAAAAAGCAACCAAGTCAAATATAGCCAAGCCGGTTTCTTGTCACCACCATGGGCAACTGAGATGTGCATCACCTGGACAGCGAGCAATATCTTGTGGTTGTTGCAGCCTCACCTGATAATTGGTGTCTTGTTTGGTCAAGCTTTTGAATTGTCTGCCCCGCCATATGTTTTTACATATATTTGACCTTTGGTGTTCACGCTTACATTTTTTTATTTATGCTTGTTTTTAATTTCCATTGAACCACGCCATTTAAAATTTCTTAGTACATTTACTGTTAACATTGATATTTTTTAATTCTTCTTAAGGGATGCTTTTTCTGACTTTAAATTATCAAGTAGGAGGATTTTCCAAACATGCATATGCTGGAACGGCAACATCAACTGCAACAAAAAGTATTCACCTTACTTTAATGACCCCAGATCTCCAACACACTGACTTAGAAGCTGACTCCATTGTGCCGGCCATGCAAAGAACTATTTATTATCCCTTAGAATTTTCTATTGCTTTCTGATATTGTGGATTGTCTGTAATGTCATGTCTTGGGTTTAAGAGAATATTTTTTTGTGGCAATCACTAATAGGGAATCTTGATAGAGAAAAAAAACTAAAGAAATGAATGATTTAGAGAGCATGTCAAATAGCTGACACTGTTTACTGTAGATTATTATTTTCATCCTTCAGGCTCTGTTCTTCTTCACTGTTCAGTGTGTGGAGAAGCCTGATGTGGCGTCTCTTTATCAGCGTCTCACACTTATTTGACAGATTCTCTTTTTTTTCCCCCTCTCTCAGTCTATCATCCCGTCTCGTGCTCTTACTGTCGTAGCAACGGCATGACGGGCTTCCGCTATCGCTGCCTCCGTTGCCGCGGTTACCAGCTCTGCCAGAACTGCTTCTGGCGCGGCAACACCAGCGGCTCACACAGCAACAAGCATCAGATGAAGGAGCACTCTTCCTGGGTGAGTCACTGAGCGGTTACTCATCCATCACACCAGGGGGCACTCACTGTGTGGGTGGGTGGGTGTGTGTGTGGTACCTTTATCTCATTGAGGACCACTGTAAACTGTAGACCCTGACAATAGGGCACGACACAACATTTTGTCTGGTAGTCACTCCTTCAAAGGGATGTTTGAAGGTTAAGACTTCTTAAAACAAGACTGCAAACTTCCATCGGGGTTGAAAATCCCCTCCACACCCTGCATGAATTTAGTCCCTTATAAGAAGAGCCAGTAAGTTGTTAGGCATGAGTCAGGCCAAGCTTTGGTCATTTACAGTATAATAAGCAGGTCTAATGCCTTATTGGATTGTCTGAACCACACCATAAAAAGCTTCTGCCTTCAGGTCATAGTTTTAGGACACCTGTCTGGAGGACTAAATTACTCCATGACATGTTTATTCTGGGGATAACATGCTTAATGACAAAAAGCACTCTGACTGCTTTTGCACATTTTCCACTCCCCGTAATTAGTTTTTGCTCACTGTTAGTACTTCTGGTACCAAACAGACAATCTAAACCAATCATGTAACCTCCTGGGTAATGTAATTGGTTTTAATTGGTTTCAAACAGGTTTCACTATAAAAGCTCACACTGTAAACACACTGATCATCACAGCATATCAACAACTTTAAAACTTCCCTCAGTAATTCTGGACAGAGGGTCAGTAGCTAACTACAGGTGTATTTATATCCAAATATTTTTAGCTTCTTAGTCATTATGATGTATTTATTTTGATGGAAACTGATTTATCCTAGAAAACTGTCATGATATTTTAAATTGAAGTTGCACTAGCCTGAAGGAAAAAATGTTTTTAGTGAAGAAATTACCTATAATAGAAGGAGACATAGCTGCTGAATTATTCATCAGTAAGTCTTTGGAATAATTTATCTTATTAATGTTTCAGTTTTAGGACTAAATCTCCTAACTAGTGCAGCTCCTGCCCGTCATTATATAATATTATATTCTCATCACAGCTCAAGCTTTACATATATTTACATGTAATTTCCTGCAGGACTGGGCTTTGTGCTTCATTTTATTCTCATGTTATCTCCTTTTAAACAAAGAATACCAGTAACAGCTTCCTGAATGTGACTTAACATAAAATCAGAAAGTTTATTGTCAGATTTTTACTCATTGATTAAATGTGTCAGTACCTTTTTTTTTAGGATCAAAATGGGCCTTTTGGGGTAGATATGCACAAAAGCACACTCAGTCCACATACAGTAAAAACAGTGAGTCTGTCTTTATTTTTGACCATTTTATTTGTAAAAATGTCTATTATGCTTGAGTAAATGAAACCCTTGATAACAACCATCTAAACAATAATTTTACTACAGTTTTTTAAATCAGAGAAAAAGTTTACCCATGGAGATTCGTCCAATTCACCGTCTGGGTTACAAACAAAGTTACGCAACTTATGTCCACGAGGTAATGTGAGGTTCTGGAAAATGAGGGCGGTGTGGTGTAGGAGTTCACAGAGGAATACCCAAATGCAGGACACCAAGAGGCAGAATAAAAGTCCAGAAATCCAAATCTTTAATCCACACAGGCCGAGATCATACAAAGGAAGGCAGGAAGCAAACTAATCCAACAACGTACAGAGGAAAGCACAAAAATCCAAAACTAGTCCAGAAGGTAATGCACGAGAAGTACTGACAACAATAGAAATAGCTGGAAGGCTTGACTGGAAAGAGTACAAGATGATCTGTCAGCGAACAAAAGGAAATAGCTGAAGAGGAACAGGTGAGGAAGATTAAACAAAGGCGACAATACTGAGAAAATTCGAGTCACTGAACTGGACCTTTCTACCATGTTTCTACTGTTGGTTCCTTTTGACACATGTTCATTGCAATTATCTGACATATGATGTGGATTAATGTGTGATTAAATGTATTAAGAGTCCTAAAGGTCTGTGCTCAAGTTGAATGAAATTCATGTATTGTATTAGTATGTTACTTAGCAGTAATTGGCAGATAATTTAGAATTCCACCCTCTCATCTCAAATATGGTCACTTCTGACTCCAAAAAACCAAAAGGCTAAAATGCTGAAGTTGACTCTTCAAAACAGGGCTTCACAAATCAATGGATGACGTCACTTTGGCTACATTCATACAGCTATGTTCACGTTCTGATGTGTTTGTGTGTTTGTTTTTGTGTGTAGAAGTCACCAGCGACGAAGTTTGGCCGAGCCCTGAGCAGGACTCTGGGTTGTGTATCGTCAAGGGAACCGCCGCACCCAATTTACCCAGAAGAACCCGAGAGGACCCTTAACCTCGCCAACATAGTGTATGACCTCTCAACACTCACACATTTATTACAATAAATATCAGACACCTAACATGTAACTGAGCCTGTGCAGCTTTTCAATGGCACCTTTTTCTTAATGCAAGTTAAAGCTCAAATTTATTGGGTGTGATTACCATCAAATCAGTGCAATCTTACTCAGTGAGGTACAAAATTCATTTCAGCTTCCTTTACCTTGACATTGCTGCATAACTGAGATTACTGACAAACAACACATATAACTTTATCATAAACATAAAACAAAAAAAACATGTTTGGTGCCATTTATCTTGTTGTCACTTGTTTGCCTTATGAAGATGTTAACTGAACGTACAGTGAGGGTTTCAATGTATGGAGGGCTAAAACTGTCAAAATAAATGAATATGGTGCAATAGATAAATTCCGTTAAATGCACACACAAAAATATTAAGACATTTTAAAATAAATGTATATTTATACTTCTATTAGCTTCTATATTTATTTGCTTTTGTATGAATTGATTTTTTTACTGTCCTGTATGACAGTACTGACTGACAACATTAATTTCAGCTAGATAAGTTAACCTAATTACACCCTAATATCTGCACACACTTTACAGAGGTCTAACTTTTTGGCCAGTATTATAAGAGGGAACTTCAACTTTATTTTCATATTCAAGTTATATTCAATTTGTAATACATTCTGATATTTATTAGAGGTATTTGGAATGAGGCTATTCTGTAATATATTGTTCTGTTTTGTAATAGTTGGTACTTAAATTGTTCTTTACTGTCATGGAGCAACTGTGACCACATAATTTCCCCTAGGGGATTAATAAAGTATTTCTGATTCTGATTTTGCATAAATGCAGAAAACAAGGGGGCAAATTAATAGTTGGAAAAATGTAAATAGGAAAGTTAGTAAATAAAATGAAAAATGAAAAAAATAGAAATAAATACACAAATTAATACAAACCATAATAAATACAGAAGCAAGTTAAAACAAAGGTATTGATGGATGAATGCATATATCTGTTTTTAATATTTTTTATGAATTCAATGGCTTAATCACCTTAGTCTTTTTTTAGTCCCTGTTTTAGGGAAACACTGCCCTTTAATTACTAATCAGTCTAATTGACATGTCTGGATCCAGTACAGTTTGGTTATGATTTTGGACTGCAATGCACTGATAAACTTACTGCCAGTTAAACTGTGTTATGGTAATGTTACCGTCCTTTAAACATATGGAATTATATCAGCAGTATGTTTAATTGTAGGGAGGGCTACAGGAGATCAGGAAACTCTGCAGCGTGCAAACGTTGTTGAATATTAGGATCATATGATTAACACTAAATAAACATATATATTGAGGAGTGAATATTAGCTATAAAATTCATGTGTATTTACCCTTTATTCTGCTAACATAGACCTCAAACTTTGAATGCTTATTCCCACTAAATAAATGAAATAATTTGCTCTTATTGAGCAAGCTCGTGTTTACATGTTGATTATAAATGGATTAAGTGTGCAGATAATTTTTGTCACTCATCTTATCCTTTGTCTTGTGTTTGTTGTTCATATTGCTTTAAAAATGAGATTCACTGGTCAGCACTAAATGTTTGTTTTTGGATTTAATTTATTTATGTAAAAGCAATATTTTTGAATATTTTTGTTATATATTTTAACGTTTTCTCTGACACCTGCTGGGCTGTACAGGTATTAATGTCATTTTGTGACTCTAAAGTCACTAAAGTCACTATGGAGGAATATTCACTAATAAGGCCTCTTCATATGAGATGGCACAAGAAAGGGTTTACTGTATCTGTGATGTTTATGTTTAATTGTGAAACATTTAAATACCTTCACGACAGAACGTGAAACATCTATGACCGAATAGCTGACTGTTGGACCTACAAAACTTTACTATGTACCTAGAGAGCTCAGATAACACAAATAAAGTTCAAGTCCCACCTCTGTATATCCAGACATTTTGGTTTCTCCGCCCCCTGTGGCGGATCAGCACTGTTTGATTTTCCACACTGAAGCCGACCGGGTCATCACAGACCTGCAGGCATTAGGCTTATACTCAGGCCAGCACACACAGGCTGAACTTAGCACAGATGTGAGTATGCTTAAAAAGATGCTGTTTCTCTTTCAAACTTAACAATCGTATTATTTTAAGTCCTTTTAAAATTTTCCTCTGCATGTGCGCTCACTCTGCTTCTCTCTCTTACTTTCTTTTTTCTCTCCCTCGTTTGATCTTTGGCCTGTCTGTGTTTGCTCAGACCTTTTACAATTTGCTGTTGCATGAATGCACTCAAAAGCATGTGAGAGTGTGTGACTGGGTGAATGGGAGTGTAAAAATGTGCGTTTTCTGATAGGCTGGCCTGTGTGGTTTAACGATTTAATGTTGTTATCCTTCCTCTGTATTTACACTGTTGATAATACGCCTCTAACGTGTGCGTTTGTGTTTGTGTGTTCAGCCCCTCGAGACCTACTGGGAACGCCAATGAGACCATGCTGCTGTCTACGCCAGCACCTGAGTCCTCGAAAAGGTAAAAACTGACATGAAGAGAGGAAGAATGTTAGTTTAGTTCTTTTTGTGTTTTTTTTCTCCCTGATTAGAAGTTTGCAACCTTGTGGCTTCATTGATTTGCTCTGTGTAAATTGCACATTTCCCCTACACAAATTGCACAGCATAGGCTAGTTTAATTTCTGTGACTAGATTTGATTAATATTTCTGGAGCAAATACAGAGTTAGACTTAACCACTGGTCCGGTGGCCCGTAAAAAAATATGTCAGGCAAGTTGGTTAGCCAGCTGCTGTTTCAGTCACAGCTCCGAGTTCCAGTGTGAAGTAAACTGGCTGAAGTGAACCCTTACTAACAAGTAGTTTTTTTCTATTACTTTCACAATAAAGGAAGCATTTGAGATTACTGAAGTAAAGAAACTGTTCTCAGCGGTGTAGAAAACACAGCAGAGGGTCTGTGCTGGTGGTGCAGGGCTCGATAGCACACGCGCTTCACTTGCATGTAACTAAAAATAGATGCGTGTCGACTGTAAAATGGCTTTAAGAGCTTGTGGGTGAATAAAACAAGATTCAGTCCAACACAACAGCAGTAAAGATGATGCTGTCATAGTTTATGGCGGAGCTGCAGTGTCTCCTATCTGACACACACATAGAGCGAACAGCAAAGAGGCGGCACCGAGACGGTGAACTAAGGTAGAGTCAAAGAAGCAGCGCTTGTTACTGTGTGAGTCCTATATCAAACCACCTGATTGACCAGCTTAAATGTGAAGAAAAACAATCTTTTCAGCTGCTCCCATTCACCCCCAGTTTGTTTTACACTGTGACAAAAAGTCTGTATCAAGATAAACTGCTTGTTTAGTTTGCCATGATCTTTAAATTTATTAGATTTCTTGTAAAGTTTGCTGCAAGCTGACGGCAGCCATCCCTGACTGTCTTTCTAGCAGAGATACCTGCAGCCCACAGGGGTCTGTCTAAAGGACACATGTACTCCACTACCTTTCTTTAAAAATTTTAGTCACTTATTGTTATTTTGCACATTTAGATTATTGAAAAGTAATGAAAGAAATATGTTTATTAAAAAGTCTCTTACCCTGTGACAGCTGGGATAGGCTCCAGCCCCCACTGCAACCCTGAATTGGATAAGTGGAAGAATGGATGGATGGATGGATTGATAAAAAGATTTTATGCTCATTTGCAGCTTCATATTTCCATTCTTGGAGTCTATTAGAGTAGCTTTGCATGTGTCACGGTCCCTAAACCCATGTCTCACCCAAAATATAAGATGTCACAAAGCTGGTGCAGTTAAAAGAATTTTCATTTATACAAAAATAATTGCATACAAAGCTGATCACAAATAAAGAAGAAACAAACAACAGAGGGAGAACACTTAGAACCAACCCCACAGTGGAGTGTGGGATTCCTCCCCTAAATTAACCAAGACCAAAATCAGGACTGCTGTTAACTGAACTAATAAAAAAAATAAAACAGCTGCAGAGCAAAGTTGGTGGTGATTTAGGAGAGCTTTGTTGTTTGTTAAACCATTGTTTAACAAAGTATAAAACACTTTATTGAGCAGTATAAGGTGCAGAAAAGCCAAAATGTATTGTTCCCATATGAGGACACAGGGTCAAAGTTGGTGGTGATTTAGGAGAGCTTTGTATGCATGCAAGCGAGCCTCTGCAGCCAAATATTTCTAGGGATCAAAAACAGAGAGAGAGCCTGCAGGTTAATAAGGATGATCAAAAGACATAATAATCGGGGGTAAAATGTGCTGGTTAAAAACATTATTCACAGTTCAAACTAAGACTTACTCATCATCTCTTCACTTTTTTCTAACATTTTATGCACCGAAAAATGATTTGACTAATAGAAAAAAATAATAGGCATGTTAGTGAATAATGGATATTAAAAAGATGTCCACAGTATAAAAATCTACATGTGTTTTCCAACTGTTTATGATAAAATCCATGTTGACTGTAGAGTGCTTATTAGATTAAAGTGAACCTATTAAGCTTTTTTCTTATTTTTACTTACGTGCACATTTATTGAGAAAAATTTTGTGTTGACATGAAGTAAGACAGACGGGTATCTGATGCTGACTGATTACTTCAAGTCTGTTTTGTGTGCCTCCAGTTTGGCAGCAGCTCAGCGAATGAACGAGGAGCACGCTCTGATCGCTGCGTATGTGAATCGCCTCCAGAGCAGCCCGCGGTGAGAGACGAGCGGGGACGCAGCAGGGGGTGGTTACATAAGGGGTTCAGGGAGGCAGTAAGGAGGAGAGCACAGTGCTGTACAGTTCAGCCGAATCCAAATTAAATCGGGCAGTTTATTGTGATTCTACTGAAGAGAAAAGGCAGCAGTTATAAAATATCCACTCAGCCACTTAAACACTGTTTTAATTTACTCCGTTTTCCTGCAATAATGATATTTTCTAGTTACTTTTGAAAAGGGGCCTTTCCCTAAACTCTAATATCATTCATGGATCAGCTGTCAAAGCCACACATCTGGATTTTTAGGGTTAGCTGGAGTAATTACTGATGACTAACAGGATATCATCATAAGGACAGTGGAGTGGAGTGGACAATAAAAAAAACCAAGAGTCAATAGATTAAAGTTCAGTCAGGTTTATTTGCAATAATTGAGATTTCTCCCAGCAGAATTTTGTTTTTCTAATCCACATTACACGCCTCTGTTGGCCTGCTCATAACAGTGATTTTTTTTTTCAAGACCGTTATTGTCATCATGCAACACAAGAAAATTACAGTTATGCCAGCCTGAAATACTGTGTAACAGTAAAATATAAAGAAATAAAATATTTTACTAATATTGTTATAAAAGGACAAGGACAGACAGTGATGTAAGTGCATTATTACAGTATTGCGCAGAGTGTAAAATGATTGCACAAATTATAAAATGCAGATAAAATAAAATTATGTCATTCAGAGCTGTAGGCATGTTTTTTTTTACATTCAGAACCCAAAGGGTGCTAAACTCTCCTGTCTCCTGTAGTCTTCTGTTTTGCCTCGGAGAGGATTCTCTTGAACACAAGAAAAATCTTACCTGCTTTAAAATAATGAATCTAGTATATATACAGTATTAAGAGTGTAAATGTTTTGTCATGACCTTGAGAATTTTAAGTGCTCATTAATAAAGCATTTATTCTAAAGACAACATCATGAAAATTCTGAAATTACTGTTCTGTCTTAAAGACAAGTTGACCAAATTTGCATATTTACAAAATAAGGTGAGACACGACATGCAAAAAAAAAAATGCAATTTTTATATATTTTTATACCATATTTTGTCTATTGGATGCAAATACATGCATGTTTAATGAGATAATGCATCAACATATGAAAAACCTGTAATACTGAAAATAATTGTCTTAACCTCCTGAGACCCGAGCTCTCATTTGGGATGCATTTTAATTTTCTCTTAGCTATTTAGGAGCTATTTTAGTTTATCACTCTGTAAAGCACTCTGGATTACCCTGTGTCTGAATAGTGCTGTACAAATAAATTTGACTTAACTTGACCTGATAGGTATAAAAACTAAGCATCATCTGGGGACAATGGATTTATTTTACAGCACAACATATAAAGTCACCATTGTTTAACAAAGTATAAAACACTTTATTGAGCAGTATAAGGTGCAGAAAAGCCAAAATGTATTGTTCCCATATGAGGACACAGGGTCTCAGGAGGTTACTGCTTAGTGTAAGTAATCACCTGGGGAAGTGATATTTGTTAAACTATTTCCCCATAAATTGTACTTCCCAGTTAAAATGTATAGAATTGTACAAAACAAATCTTTAAAGGCAATTCTCTCAAAATGAGGTTCCCTTGTCCTCTGAGCCATACATTTTACCTTCAGTAACATTTACGTACACTGAACTTTCAAGTTTTATTCCTGTCTTTATTTGGAGCGTTTTATTCTGAAAAAGTTGGTGAAAATTGATGTTTTCTAGCTTTTTGTTTTGACGGTATTTTCTGAAAGAGACAGACAGACATAAATAATATGTCATTTGCATATTTAAAGTATTTGAGAAAATTTAAAATACAAAAAAAATTTTAAAGTTTCATAGCATATTATTATTTAACTTTTTTTTATCATATTTACCTACAGGGTACACACCCATTAAATTGGTCTCCCATGTTGGCTCTTGGCTGTATAAATACAATCAGTTGTATATTGGAGTCAGTAAGTTGGTGATTTTCTATGTTTCAGTGTCGACAGTCCCACCAGGCAAGACGACGAGCACAAACTGATCGCTCGCTACACCTCACGACTGGCAGAGACTGAGAGCGCGGGAGTGAGTCAGAAAACATCTCTGTTAACTCTTAACTCTAGTAGTGCAAATGCACGCATACACTACAACTGCATAAGGATCTTCTTTTGGTTGGTAAATGATAAGTGAATCACCCAAAGTCAGAGCACGTCCAGCAGGCACCACTAACTGTGTTCGTGTGTGTTCCAGGTAATCCCGACCCGCAGCATCAACTTCGATGCAAACAAACAGAAGAGGGAGCTCATTGCTCAGCTGGAGTCTAAAAACAGGTAGAAATGTGTGACTGTATACAGATGTGCACACTGAGCCTCAACAGCTGCAATCGACCCATCCAGTCTTATCTCACGTTTGACAAAATACTGAAAAGAAGCAAGGTGGAGAATTTAACTTGTTTATATCTGAAAAAAGTACTTGAGGGCTTACCCTTATTATCGTGTCAGTTTAAAATGTCATAAAACGATGCAAACAATAAAAGAGAGTGTCAAAAGAACACAATTAAAGAAAAATAACATACAAATACAGTTATTTAAGGATATAAGATCCAGATTCGTGAGGCAAATTAATAAAAATGACAGAAAGAAGCTAAATGCTTTGTGATCATGAATTTAAACTGAACAAGAGTTTCCAAAGAATTCATTTTTAGGGTGCTTTGCAGACAGAGAGTTGCAGGTAGCTAGAACAAACTTTCGGTATAGGCTTGAAGGGCTTGTGGAGACCGATGTGTCCTGGAGCATCAGTCTGACATAGAAGTGATGTAAAATGCCTGCTGCTCAAACTTGAGCATTCGCAGCTTTAATTTGTATTAACATTACTGTTAGGGGTTTGGGGGATAAACCTGGAGTGTTTACCCAGGTCGCACTTCCGTCTATGGAGTGTTTTTACTCTGTCTAGACTCAGCAGGTCACCAGCCAATCACAGGGTTGTGGATTCATCAGTTGTGAAAATCTTTATTTGTAGCCCAGTCTGTCATTTGTAAGATGCAGCATGTCACAGCATGACCCATGTGGATTTAATGCTGTTGCTTTATTGTTTTACACATTTCTGTCATCTTAATTTGGGATTTCAAGCAAACTGTACTTTAAAGCAGTCTTTATCTTTTTGTTATATGTAGATACATATCACTATTGGTGGGAAAAAATCCTCCTCAATTATGTTTGCAAACATGTTGGACACAAACCAGTAATAAATAATCCTTGTTCAGGTCTTAAAACGGCCTCGGGTGGCATTAAATATGATGAACAACTGTTGATTAGTTTAACTTAGTAACCATTTGTTCCTTCACAATAAAAGCACTGTCTGTGTGTGTATATTTAAGTTTTTATTGGTTTTTATGACTTTATGCGCTGACTGTCCACAGTCTGGGTGTTAACTTGTGTTTGTTTGAACTTGTGCGTTACTCCAAAACGATTCCTCTAAAGCCTGCAGAAGTTTGCCGTCCTGCCCTGCCTTTTTATAGTCTGTTCACTCCTAACATAATGCAGCCCCAGGCTTAAGCTGACCAGTATGATTTTCATTTCCCAGAGAGATTTTGGCAGAGATCAAACGTCTCCGTGCAGAGCATGACGCAGCGTGCCAGCCCAGCCCGGAGAAGGGCAGCACCAACCCGACTCTGCTGGCCGAGCTCCGTCTGCTCAGGTAAACAGAGTTCCCCTGAAACCTGCTATGTGTCTTTTGTTTCATCTTGAACTTTGTGAGTCACACCCACAGAAAATATGTAAGAAGAACAATCAGTCTTTCACTCCCTGCGCTGTAGTTTCCGGATTTTGCAACACTGCATCGGTCAGAATTGGCGGGAAAACTTGCTGTGTTGCTCTGCGGCGCAGAGGGAGAGTTCTTTATGGCAGATGGCACCGACAGATGGTGGACTTCGCAAAAATACCAAAGAAGAAATCGCTTCCAACACGTTTGTTGTGGTTTTCAGTAAAAACAAATCTTCCAAGAGAAGGAAAGGAACTTGAAAGTGATGGCATTTGTGTGGCTTTGACATTAAACAATAACATTTCTGCTCATGAGAGATGTTAGTGACACATTTTATGCAGCATGTCATGGAAGAAACAGTCACAGCAATTTATAATTTCAAGACAGTGATATTTTAAAGTGTTAAAGAGAGCCATTATGTTACCGTTTTAGTCCATTTCTGTTTTACGTTTTTTACTTTTCAAAAAAAGAGGCTTTAATGATGAAAACTGCAGCGGTATAAATAACATGCCTGCTAATATACAACCACATGGAGGCGCTAGAGCAGATTCAGCACTTCAGAGCCCTTAAGTTGTGCAAATTACAGTATGTACTGTTTAGTTTTTGTAAATGATTTGATTACAGTGTTTAAAATAAGCTCCATAGAAACTCCATCCATCCATTTTCTTCTGTTTATCTGAAGTTTTCCAGTTCCTCCTGGTGATCCTGAGGCCATATGAGAGATACATTCTCTCCACAGATTTCAGCATCTACCACAGATTTAAAATAATCTGAGATATCAGTCTTTTCATCATACTGCTCATCCCCAGAGTTTTTGTACGAGCTGCATTCATCTATTCACTAACACATTTAAGTTCTTTTCTATCTATCACATGCAGATATGGGATCAAACCACCAACCGCTCTGATTAGTAAACCTCCAACTTTTAGGTCTGAAAAGTGTTTTAAATGTGTATTCTTTCTAATAGTCAGCAGGGGGCGACTCCTTTACTTTCAAATGGGAGTCAAATTGTATAGAAGTCTGTTGGAGGATTCACGTGTTGCTTCAGCGCTTGGTGATGGGTGTTCCTGACACTTAAATAGCCACAGTCGTCATAGCAACAAAAATCACCCGCAAGGTGAGCTAACAGCGGTTAGCTGGAGTCAAACTAGCTGCCTGTGGCAAATACTGTGTTCCTTTTAACTGAGAGGTCGGATCACGGAGCCGGGAGTGACGTCATACCCGAGTTCCAGCTGTAGTAGTTGGAAAACAGGCTTTGTTTTGCTCCCTAGCACAGTAGAGCCATCACTAGCAATATCTGGAGTACATCGCAATGCCTGTTTTTTGTGTTTGGGTTTTTTTTTGCACTTAAAAACACCTTTGCAGCACATTTACAGATAGAGCCTGGTTGGTTCTCTGCGTAAGTCACAAAGACACAGCAGTTGTAGTACAGATTACAGGTTTTACAGTTTTACTACTGTGTATGCTTGCTGCAGCCATCTTGAACTGCAAACTCGGATGAGCGTGCAGGGTCTTCAGTTTCACGCTCAGACACGCCCCTCGCTCCTATTGTCCAGTTTCAAAACAATAAAATGGCGACAGCAAACATGGTCAGCTCGAGGCTTCAGGACAGGACTTCACAAACCAGTGGCTGACGTCACACCAGCTGCGTCCATCTTTTGTATACACTCAATGACAATTAAAATGAATGTGGCACCCCTCTTCACGTTTGAACAGCGCGCACATTAACCAGTCACCCAGTGTGTGAGCTATAATCAGTAATGCTGCTGGGAAGTCTTGGTAATCTTTTTCATTTTTCCACTACAAATTAAGAACTAGACATTGTTGCTGGAGAGAACCGCTGATAATATCTCTTAAACAATACAGATAAAGTGGTTATTCTGAGCTTTTTGGCTAGCTTGCTGTTAAAGTGTTACTCTGGGATAATAATAAAACAAAACTCTATTTACTGTGTGAGTCAGACTCTTGTTTTCATTTGTTTATTTACTCATTTATCTTACCACGTGAAGGGAAGCCAGGAAAGAAAGACGAGCTCTGCTCCCTGCTTTAATGTCCCATCCAGACCGCATACTGTTTGGTGGAAAAAGATTGTGAATGTTAAACTCTATGCCTGCTGTTAAAGCTTTGTTTCCAGAAAGCCCTGCTGCTGCAGAGCATTTTATCAGTATGAAGTGCGTGCTGGAAACATTAGATACTAACAGTTTTGTGTGTATATTCATCTTAATTTGACTTCCTCTGACTGGAGATCTTTCTTGGTCTTTTACTCGAGCCATCCCAGAAAATATCGAGGATTTCTAACTGAAAGTTCACGTGTCCTTCAATATTCCAGTAATCCATGTCTATAGCTAATTTTCTACCGATAAGACTCTTCTACATGCTCGAAAACACTCTTCAGTAACATCTCTCCTCTCTTGTTCACCCATTTATTAACCTCATCACACAACTGAAGCAGCCTGGACTAAAGAGCCTCACAGAGATGTGGCTGACTGTGAATTATTATGTTTTAAAGCATCTCTGCAGATTGTTTAAGTGTGTGAGGACTGTGAATCTAATCTCTTGCGTTTTTCCATGTTGCATTTCTGATCTTCTGCTCATTTTGGGACTTCATTCTATTTTTAGTCCAGCTCCTGTCTTCACTGAGTCTTTGTAATGAGTGGCTGTGTGCTCGTGTGTGTGTGTTGCAGACAGAGGAAAGACGAACTGGAGCAGAGGATGTCGTCTCTGCAGGAGAGCAGGAGGGAGCTGATGGTGCAGCTGGAGGGACTGATGAAGCTGCTCAAGGTGACACACACACACTGATTTACATCTTCAGCAGTTTGTATTGTCTCACACTAGAGGGCAAAGTTTCCCTTCCTCCTCACATCTCCCTCTTTCTGTCCTTGCAGTAACAAGCCTGACTTTCCTCTCTGATGTTTCCTCCTTTATGACTTCACCTTTTCTGGCTCTGACTGTGTCTGACCTCTTCTTTTCCATTCTTCTTTTCCTCCCTCTTTGTGTTCCGGCTGCCCATGTTGTGGCCCTGTAGGATGAGGAACAGCGACAGGCAGTAAGTTTATACCCTTGTGTTGGACACACTGAAGAAAATGTGGGATTCAGTCCTTATTAGTGACCCAAAAAGTTCTAGGACTAGGCCCGTACGGGATTTAATTTGACTGATCTCTCCTTCAAAGTAGTCTCCTTATGCAGCACTGTAGCTTTACGTAGATCAATCCCTGTCATGACTGCTTGCCCTGATGCCTCTGCACCACATGCACTCTGGTGTGTAAGCTTGGAATTCATTTCAGGGAAGAGGATAAAATCGCAGAGAGCCAAATCTGATGAGTAGGGCGGGTCGTGAGCAAAGATTGAGTTCTTGTGGCTAAATAACCTCCTGTCTCCTGTCCTGTGCATTGTGTACCAGCCAGTGTTTGGTGTAATGTGATTTACAGTAAAGAGTTCCTTTACATTATATTTTTCTGTAACACGTAACTGTACTAGGTCACGTTACAGTTCTTTGAGTTGAGTTTGCTGTCAGATTTATAACGTTAGTGCATCTCAAGCCATGCTGCAGAGTAACATAAAAGTAATGTAATGAGTAGGATAACAAATTACTTTCTACAGGGAGTAATATCCATCCATCCATTTTCTTCCGCTTATCCTATTCAGGGTCGCGGGTGGGGGCTGGAGCCTATCCCAGTTACCATAGAGCGAGAGGCGGGGTACACCCTGGACAGGTCGCCAGTCTGTCACAGGGCTGACACAGAGAGACAGACAACCATTCATGCTCACATTCACACCTACGGCCAATTCAGAATTACCAATTAAGATAACCCCACTAACTGTATGTCTTTGGACTGTGGGAGGAAGCCGGAGTACCCACGCAGACACAGGGAGAACATGCAAACTCCCTGGCCCTGGCCAGATGGTGGATTTGAACCCAGGACCTTCTTGCTGTGAGGCAACAGTGCTAACCACCGCGCCACCGTGCTGCCCTGAGAAAAACATTTACCGGAAAAAAAAAAAAAAAAAATTTATCTGAACC
>VUQI01000486.1:0-15862 GCA_015106735.1 Paratilapia polleni | reverse complement strand
AAAATAATGATCCAGGACCAGAACGACAACCCCCCTCAGGTTCTGTACCCAGTCCAGACTGGTGGCTCTCTGGTGGCTGAAATGGTGCCTCGTTCAGCAGATGTGGGCTATCTGGTGACTAAAGTGGTGGCTGTTGATGTGGACTCTGGACAGAATGCCTGGCTCTCCTATAAACTGCAGAAAGCCACAGACAGGGCGCTGTTTGAAGTGGGCTTACAGAATGGAGAAATAAGAACTATCCGCCAAGTCACTGATAAAGATGCTGTGAAACAAAGACTGACTGTTATAGTGGAGGACAACGGGCAGCCCTCTCGTTCAGCTACAGTCATTGTTAACGTGGCGGTGGCCGACAGCTTCCCTGAAGTGCTGTCGGAGTTCACTGACTTTACACACGACAAGGAGTACAATGACAACCTGACTTTTTACTTAGTCTTGGCTCTGGCTGTAGTTTCCTTCCTCTTCATCACCTGTTTAGTGGTTATTATATCAGTGAAAATCTACAGGTGGAGACGCGAGCGGTTGTTTTACAAATCCAGCGGGAATCTTCCTGTTATTCCATATTACCCGCCCCTTTATGCAGACGTAGGAGGCACCGGTACGCTGAAGCAGGGTTTCAGTTATGAGGTGTACGGTACTACTGACTCTCGGATGAGTGATATGAAGACCTCCCGACCCTTCAGTCAAAGCACTCTGAGTATTGACCACAGTTCTTCTAGGACAGTGCCAAGGCATAAAACAGAGTCAGAGAATATACCCACAGAGGTGAGATCACCACTTCCTGGAGTAGACCTTTTGATATAAGAACAGTATCAGAACTATCCAAACTATCCAAATAATGACTAGTTTGGATAGTTCTGATACCGTTCTTATATCAAAAGGTCTGTCTCAGTCCTTTCCGTGCCATATGGCTATAGACAGTTATTTGGGGATATAAAAACTAAACATTGTGCCACCTAGTAAGATGGTTTATAAAATGTGCATTTAAAACTATACTGAACACATTAGTGTATTGATCCCACCACACCTTACTATTTAGACAAGCATCAACAGTGGACTTTTTGACATGCACTTTCTTCACCCTTACACTCTAAAGGCCAAACAGATACTTTTCAGTTGTCTTGAAAATGCATCCATAATATTCCATGTACTTACTGCACACCCTCTGATACTGTTGCTGAATCATACTCATTATGAAGGCTGTACCTGTATTTACCCGTGTTGGGTTTTAACTGTGTCACATATCTTTTGTCTTTGCTTTATGACACTATACTCGTCTTACTGAATTAGCATTTTCACCTCATTCCTACTGTTTCCTCATCACATTAATTATTTGAATAATTTGTCACATACAAGGGCAGTTGTATGCCTCATCTTGCAGTGAAACCTGATGTTACATGCAGATGAAGCAAATGACTGTACTTTCCATCTTGAGACCCCATTCTGTTTTGAAAAATTGAAGTATAATGTAATGTATGCCTAGTACAGAAAGTCTTGTGATGGCCCTCAGTGTTTTGAGAAAAAAGCCATAATGAAAGAAAAATAATTCAGGGCTCATCCCTGCTAAAGCTTTGTTGCAGATTGCTCTCACAGAGGAACACACAACCACGCAGTGGACTACTTTTCAGTGACCTAGTTCCCTTCATAACACTTTGCAGCCATGGGTATTGGGCTGCACATACACAGAAAAGGAGTGAGGATGGAATTCCTCTTGAATATAACGAAATGAGTTCATTCAAATCACTAAGGAATGATATAATGTTTTTGATTAATGGTTTAAAATGTACTATAGGGGAAGAGGGAACAGTCACTATTTATTCTAGGGAGGTTGAGAACGAGGGAGAAAAACTGTGATGGAGAAGAAGAAAGAGGCAGCGGGGGAAGGGAAGAAGCACGTGGTAACCAGCACAGTCTCACCATCCTGTGTGCAGCATTTGTGTTAGTGAACCACAGCAGCCATTTTGGTCTGCAGCCCTCTTTGTCTGCTGTAATAAGGTGAAAATAGGAAAGTGTGAAACAATGATGTTGAGCTACATTTACTGACTGCGCTGTGAAGGACACAGACAGACTGAAATATGTCTTGATAGAAAATAAAGAAATAGAAAACAAGCAAAACCATATAGCCAGAGGTAAAGAAGTTATATAACAAATGACATGGGGATGTCAGTGATCAGGAAAGAGGCTGAATGTATTTGAACAGCAAATGCAATTACACAGGACAACTGACCTAGATTATATTGAAATCTATCAGTTCACTTAATCTGTAATTATTTTATTTAGCATCTTATAAACTGCCAGTAAGAGTTACACAGTAACAGACTAGATTTGCTTCTTCCCGCATGACCCTCTATCTGTGAGGTTATTTGCTTTGTGTGTGTGTGTGTGTGTGTGTGTGTGTGTGTGTGTGTGTGTGTGTGTGTGTGTGTGTGCGCACTGAATATGAAAGTCCTGTGCTGTGTTTCAAAGATCAGCTTGGCACAAATAACCCAGTCATTATTGTGATGCCTGTGGTGAGAAAAATAAGAAATTTCCCTTTTTTCCACATTTGGTGAAAATTAAACTTCTCTTGATGTGGGGCATTTAAATATTAGGTTAATGCATGAATGGTGACTTAATATTGACATGGTATGGTTAAGGATAGCAGTTGTGTTTGCTCCGTTTTGTCATGTTCCAGATGAAAGCAATGGATCTGTATTGTCTGGTGTCTGTGGGTGGTGCATGGCTGTTGTGTTTTGTTTTGTTTTTAACAGGAAAGCCTATATTATGGTCAGGGGGTGTACATGTGAAAATGCAAGTTCAAAAGCTTTAAGAACCCTCAGTTAATTGTGTTAACTCACATACCTGCTGGGAGCAGTCTGTCATTATTATTTCCCTACATCTGTGTCTGCTTTACCTGTTTTCAACTGTGTTTACATCATTATGCCTTTCCGGTTTATATTTTTTATGGACTACGATAAATTCTTTTGACCACATTGTCTACTTAGGGGTCAAAGCTCAAAGAAATGTCTTTGCAACCACTTAAATCATTCAACTTGTTTCATAACCCGTACTGGATCAGTATGTTCTTTTATCTTTCTTTTTTTTTTTAAGAACCCTACCTTGAAGCTGTCATCAGTCATTTTAAAACCTACACAAACCCCCAGTCATTACTTTGACAAACTTGTTACTGGCCATAAAACTTTAATCACATGCAGAAGCTCCTGGTTCCCACAGGTCTAAGTTGCTTCCAAGTGTCCTGGCTTCCTTGCCAAGCTGTCTGGTGAACAGCTGTATGCCCATGTTTATACCTGTGGGGGTTATCAACACATTGTGTGCTATGTTTGATGGTGAGGATGTATATATTTAATTCACTCACTATATTTTCATTTACAATATATGCCAGATATATGAGGTACTGGGGACTTTTAAGTGTGACATAATTCCCTTTGGACGGATAAACAGTTTAATATACTAAGCATGATATTAACAGAGGAAAAAAAAACATGTACATATCTCCAGTAAACAATACTCTCACTACCTGGTGTGTTCTGTCCCTCTGGGAGAGCTGATTTGTTGCTTTGTAGAAGTATGAACCTTTAAACTGTGCAGTATATGGCTAAGAAATTACAGAAAATCCTTTAAAAAGCAAGTATTATGGCATCCAACCTGAGAAATTACATATATATTTCTTTTGATCACTCAAATTTACTTAGTAAGTATAGTTAAAATGGTGTACAATTGTAGCTGAAACTGGATGGCTACTGTTCATCAGTTATTCTGTCTCTAGCACTCTTTCCTTTTCCTCCTGATCTGATTTTCTGCATCCTTCCCCTCCCCCTCTCCAGCTGCACCACTCTGCTGCAGAGGGGGGAAAAAAAGACACAGAGAGAAAGGGAGAGAAAGATTGCTCAATGTAGGACATTTTGTCCTGTCTATAAAAAGAAATCACAAGCCATTTGGTGTCATTTCATCTCTGTGTTGGCTGCCATGTTTGTGACAAGAGGAAACATCTCTTTTGTCCCACTTTTCTGCCATTTCCCAAGAGATTCCTTTTGCACCCAGCAGTCTATAAATGCATGCTTTATTTGACCATTTTATCAGTGTACATGTGCATGTGTGTGGGAGAGCATCATTTCTCATGTCCTCTGTTGCCGTCTTCATCCTCCATGTTGTTTTTCTATCTCCTTTCTTGCCATCCCTGCCAGCTTGCAGGAAGCAGGGTGGGATGCAAGCAAAGGAGGTGGGATGTGTTACCATAGCAACAAGCTGACTCACTGGCAGGACTGTACCATTTTTATGATGCCACAGGGGTTCAGCAGCAGATGCAGCCTCTGGTACTTGTTAGCTCTTTGGGTTTGTTGACAGTAGGAGGAAAGGAAACACCCCTGTTTTGGGCAAATAGGTGCAGTATCCTCAGACCTGGGGTGGCTGATGATGGAGAAAGGGGAGGGGGTGAGGGCTGTCATGGCTGTTTGTGATAGCTGTTCTAATCTGTACTGCCCTGTGTGATTTCTCATCCCCCTGTTTTGGCAAACTGTTGTCTATGATGTGTGTAATTCAGCTGAGAATGACCTATTTCTATTTAAATTTGCATGTGTGTGTGTTTATAAATAGAACAGCATTTTGGTATCTTTTTGTCGAGTCTTTTTGTCCTGGCTGGCCTGTTTTGTGTGAGCAGCACTGATCTTGTGTTTAAAACGTGTTTATGCGCCTGAAGGATGAGGTTATATTATGTACAGTTTCGTAATATTACTCTAATGAAAAGCAGTTGATGCTTTGCTTTGTCTTAGAAGCTTAAAGCTCTCACACTAAAGACACTCATCACACATGTCAGCTTTGACAAACATGGGGCCACAATGCAAAGAACCTCATTAATATGGCATGGATCTGTCTGGGCATCGCCTTGAGGCCCCCTGCTGTTGTCATGAGGGTAGTGGCAGTGTGTGCAGCAGTGCAGTATTTTGGTTGTTATTTATACACTGCTGGTGTCATTTGTTCCCTTTGACCTATTACCCCTCAGTAATGATCACATTGGTGTTCTGCTTTAGGCTAAAATGGGTGTATAGTATCAAAACATGCCTGTGCTTCTGTTTAAAGAAGTAGCTGATTGTGTAAGAAAACATAAACTGCTTAGTGAAATGTATATGTTGAAAATTGATATTTTTGGTAAAGCTGCCTGTAACAATGACTGCGTATTGTCATTATATATTTAACTGAGGTAGAGTTATTTCCTATTTTTATTACAACAATATCATCTATTTAATTTTTTATTTTTGTTAAAGAAAAACATTATTTTTAAGTTTGTATCTATAAATTTCCATCCTCTCTCTTTCTCTCTCATACACACATTGGATCTTATTATTATTTCATACCTCAGACTCTGTACCCTGGATTGACACATAATTTGTTCCAGTCTTTTATCATTTACGGTTATAGGCTCCTTAATGTTCAATACTTTTTGAAAATATGCTCTTATCTTTATAGTTTTTTAAGATGATACAGTGAAAACTAATATGATGCTTTGCATTTATTTGCTTATTTCTGTCTTTTTATTTTTGTTACTGTACATTCTGGTGAACATTTAATCTTATCATTATCTCTCTGGTCCATGGCTAGCATAGATACATGTGACGTTTTTCCCCACCATTTTAGAAATATAATAGTTTATGTGCACACACAGCAATTTAATGCCTGTCTAAATAAACAGAAGTTGCACACTCTTATTCACTACACATAACTGTAACCGTATTTGATAGAAATTACATACTCACGGCACAAAATTATCACTGTTTGTTGTGATGGTAAGTATGCTGGTTACTGTACTTTCCACAGCCAGACTCTGTATATGGACACAAGTCTAACTGTCATCCTTTCTCTCTTGTTTTTCTCTTTCATGTGTCCCCCCTTGTTGCTCTGCATGGTTCCTGTTTCCTTCCTCAATCCTGTTAAATCCTGACTCACCAAATAAGGTAAGAAATAGTTTTTATTTTTATTGTGCAGTATTGCCATCAAACACTTAAAGCAGTACAAATTTTTCTGATAATACAAGCCTGACAGAGTACTGATGCACTCACAAATGCACCTCATATTCTTGATTACATTAAAAAAAAACAACAAAAAAAACAGATTCAAACACAAAATGGAGCAATGACTTGTTTTGCTACAGTGTCCAAACACCACACAATGGCACTGAGTGAAGCAGCTAATCAGATTTTTCACAAGCAACACATCTGTTTACATACCTCACAGAACATTTACACTGATGACTGTTTCAATCAGGCATCCATGGATGTGGCTTTTGTTGATCACACGTGACAGTGTGAGTGGCTTAATGCATAAAACATGATTTGATTGTTGACTGGGGTGAAGCACCAAATTACGCTCTTCATAACACGGTAAATTGAGATTTATTCTGTAGATTAGTGAACAGTCAGCTCCATTATAGATTCCCTGTTTTAAAGGGTGCCAGAGTACTTTACATGTAAACAGGATATTTGTGTGAGTTGGACAGCTCTCCCTGCTAACAAGCTCATTTGGTTTAAGGAAAGTATTAGCAGGGAAGACCAGCTGTTAGAGTAACTCATGCCAAAATGAAGTTGCAGGTATTATACTGTCCAGTATCTTGGACTTTAGTCCCTGGATTGAGGCTCTGGACCATCAACCATTATATAAATAAAGTATTGATTAAATAAGATATGGCAATACAGTAGATTGATGAAGTACAGCACAAGTGACAGGAGAGAAAAATACCAACAATGTTAGATAATGTTAGCATATTAAGAAGACATCATAAGCCTACTTTCAGTATTCTATTACAAGAACATAACTCACACTTAGTCAGGGGATATTCAAATAAAGACCAATAAAGTACTGGATGTACTGGATGTTATTATTTCATGAGGTGTCTGTTGTTTATGTTGTATTACACAGATAGGTATGGCTTTTATGAAGTCTGCCTTCACTGATATAAATGGGTGGTCCAAAGTAACAGAAACATGTCACAGCATCACAAACTGTAGCCTCCAAAAGGACCATTAAGTTGACTCAACACCTGTGTAAAATTAATTCAAGGTGACAGTTTACAGTAATGGTATTTACGTGCATTAAAAAGCATTAATCAGTTCATGTAAGATCTCATAAACTATCTGAATCATTAATTAATAGTATTCTCATGCATGCCTTAATCCCAGAACAATGCAACATGTAAAGGATTTCAGTCGTGATTTGTGATTATTAATCATGTTCAAGTCTTCTTCATAGTCAGGTCTGCAGTTCATGGGATGGACAAAAAAAACTACATTTGTGTATTCATATAGAGTCCAGTTATTGTAATCATGATTAACTAAGCATAACTTCAGACCTGGTCTTGTTTTAAGACTGATAAATAACAAGCGATCAATGCTATCACCAACTTGAATATATTAGGCATTAATGGAATGTGTTGGCAATACTAAATAAGAATTTCTGCAAGATGCATAAAAACATACAGTATACTGTTTTGGCAAACACATAATCAACAAAGAGAAATGCCTTTGAAGAATGCACAGAAATATATTTTTTACTTTTGGTGAACTTTACTTTTTAATAACATAAAGATATCTGTACATCTGAAATTACTTGTTGAAAATGAAAATACCAAGGAGGCTAATGAATGGTATATAAAAAACTAAAACTATGTGTGAAGAAAATGTGTTAGTTAGGAAATAAAAATAAAAACTACTCTTAGGAAATAAAATTAAAACTAATTGAAACAATACTGTCGACTCACAAAACTAAAAAATACTGAAGAGATGTCTTTAGTTTTTGTCTTTTTGTCTAGTTTTTGTCTTTTGGTTGAAATTTGTAATCAC
The DNA here is from genome assembly GCA_015106735.1 of Paratilapia polleni. Taxonomy (NCBI): domain Eukaryota; kingdom Metazoa; phylum Chordata; class Actinopteri; order Cichliformes; family Cichlidae; genus Paratilapia; species Paratilapia polleni. The sequence goes on along the minus strand of VUQI01000486.1, from coordinate 8,036 downwards.
AACCACCCTGATGAGGCTTTGATGCATGTGGGGTTTTTTTAGACTTGGGATGTCTACATGACTATGAGTCAACTGCCTTCGCAAATGTTGTTTTTTTCTTATAACACCTGTTCTGAACAGCTTAAATCTCTGTTAAATACTCTCTATATTATAATATTTCAAAACACTACAATTAAGACTGAAGCTACTGAAAACTGAACTGAAACTGAACATTATCTACCAGTAAAATGCAAACTGAAAGGAGCAACTTTGGAAACTAACTTAAACTAAATTCAATTCAAAACTAAAACTTAAAATAATAATAATAAAAAAGAAAACTAATTAGAAAATGCATAACTATGATAGCTCTGATGCTACAAATAAAACACCACTTTGTCTGATGGCATGAAAAAGTTATGCTTAGTTATATTATAATAGCAAATACTAACTGCTATTACTGCTCCACTTTTTTTGCCCATCCCATGGACTGCAGACTTGACTGTAAAGAGGACATGAGCCTGATGAATAACTCTTGAATCATGTTGATTAAAATCTTTTTTTTTCTCTTTTTCCTTACATTAAGGTTTAGTTAATTTATGCACATTCATAGTAGTTCATGAGATTTTGTGAAAAATGGTTGGAACATTTTCATGCATAATCTTATGTATAAATTCATAGTACCCTTACCATGATTTGTCACCACTTTCAATAATACCTGAACATTATAACCTTCATGGAGGTTGGCCTTATTGCAGGACTGTTGGTACAAATATATAAATATATATATATATATACATATAAGCTTTTTCCATAATGTAGGTCAACACTACGCAGCACAATTTAACCAACTTATGCATACTGTATGACTAGCAGAAACTGTTGGTAGTGTCTTGTTTTACCTTGTATTAAAGCCTATGTGTAATCCTCTTTCCCTAGTCTTTCATTGTCAGTTCAGTGCTAACTAAAACTATCCATTAACTCTATAATAATTTATATATCAAACAATGACTATATGAAGATGTGGGATGATGTTTGTATATTTCCATATTTTATGTGGTGACCATACAGGGGAGTACCTTGCTTCCCATCCTGTGTGTGTTATAGAAACTGATCAGCATTAGATCTGCACTGTGTACAGTAGTTCCACACCTGACCATGAACACATGAAATACAGGGATTAAAATTATTTTTTAAGAGTGAATGAAATATGTCTGTGCTTCCAGTTGTGTAAATCAGAATTCCGCTTTGGATGTATTTCTTGATACTTACAGATGTAAGCCTTGGAAATAACTTTATTTTACTGGCAGCAAAATACCAACCAAAATAATTTAGCTTTTACTGAACAAGCACTGGCTTCAGAATTATGCAGTTATCAAACATCTCTGAGCTTTACATTTCCCCCATGACTAGAAACCATAATATTAGGGTAGCATTTAATACTATATGTGCCCAGATGTTATAAATAAATGTCTAATCATACATTCTTGAGCTTATTATTTTACTTTTGTATCAACCATTATCTACATGTGTGTGTTTACAGCTGTAAAACATAAGGAGTTATGCTTCTGGTACAGTCTACTAGTGTTTATTGTTGTGTACTGTTGTAAAAAAAAAAAAAATAATAAAAAATAGCGAGAAGACTGAGGTTTTATTTTCCAGGCTGTCTTCAGTGAGAGCCTATTAGGCTGGCTGCCTCTTCAGCAGCATGCAGCAGCAGCAGTTGGCCGCCTGTGTGGCGCTGTCCACACTGGTGGTGCTGAAAGTAGCTCCACTGCTCTCCCCCTCCCTCTCCCTTGTCTTTCACACTGACTCTCCACATCTCCCTCTGTCGCCCACCTCTTTTTAAAGAATATGACTATTCCAAATAGTAGATTATTATTATTATCATTATTATTATTATTTCTTTTCATATCATTTTGTAGGTGTTTTAAATGGATTGACATACCATTACTGTAAAGTAATATAGGCGCTTTGAACAATATTTAATATTTATGGTTATATTTATTATTTATGCGCTTAATGTCTGTTCTCAGTAAATTAATAGTGCATAATTATTTTGCGTGGGTTTTATAATAAAATTATCTATGAAGCACATAAGTGTAGCATGAAGTGATCTGTCGTAAAATATGCTTAATATGTCAGCGAAATGAGTGCACACAGTGCTCGCTGTCTATCAGTGTTTGTGAGAGGGAGAGGAGAGGGCTGTGTATGTGTGTATAGAGAGCTAGAGAGAAACAGACTTCCTACGCCATCAGCACTCCCCCTCCCCTTTCATTTGCTCTACAGACCTCCATACGGGTATTTTACGTTGGCTGCCGTCAGAATTATTTCTCTGAGGCGTGAGAGTAATACTCTGTAGGCTGCACTGGCTTCCTCTGGCCACAGGAAGGCAACGAAGAGCCTTGTCTGCCACAAAGGCATGTGCATGCAGGCAGGTACATACAGGCAAGATGATTAACACAAATCATTATATACATGCGGGAGGATATATGAATTAATGCAAATCATTATATAAGTAATCTTGCAGTGATCATTCACTGAGTAGCTTAGAAGACACTGTACTTAGTCATCTGTTATCTACAGCTATTATTAATAATTATTGTATTATACAGTCTTAAGATTTATATATATATATATAGTCTACAAAAAGGCATTTTAAAAGCTGTTGCAGATGATGGATAGACGCTTTCGTGTGTAGTAACTAATGATATATGATAGGACATTTAATAATGGTATCTTGGATAGTTTTTCTGTGGCTGTTGCTTTTGCGTCACTGCTTTGGAGATGTTCAGTGATGCCGTGATTGGTGGAAAAAGATATACTGTTTCCACCAATGAAATCCAGAGCTGTACAAAGAGATCTACTCCGTCTCACCGAGTAGCATCACCCTCTTAACCGTTACAATGTTCTGCACTGGAGGGGGAGGGATGCATATGCAGACACAAAGCATGATTTTCACTGTTATATTTGAGGACGCATCTACATTGGATTATAAACCTTCCATACTTAATCGGTTGAAAAGTTGGGATTGGAGTGAAAAGATATGGGATATACTGAACGTGGAATAATGTGGAACAGATTACCGACATGGCAGGTGTTTTTATGGTGGCATCATTTCTTCCTTTTGTGGACTACAATAGACGGACAGACTCGCTACAGCATCCCAGAGGAACTGAAACGGGGCTCTGTGGTAGGAAATATAGCCAAAGATTTGGGTTTGGTTGTGTCGGAACTGAATCGGCGTAAATTGCGTATCACTTCGGAAGCTGGTAAGCAGTATTTTAGTGTGGACTTGGGGAAGGGAGAACTGGTGGTGACTAATAGGATAGATAGGGAGGACATGTGTGGGCAAAGACCGTCATGTTTATTGCCTTTGGAACTAGTTATAGATAACCCCCTACAGCTGCATAGAGTCGAAATTGAAATACAGGACACCAATGATAATGCTCCTAGTTTTTTCACTAAAGAAAAAGTGGTGAACATTGCAGAGCTGGTAAATCCAGGTGCGCGATTTCCTTTAGAAAGTGCACAGGATCCTGATGTCGGCGTTAATTCTGTACGTTCTTATATGCTAAGCAAAAATGACAATTTCAAACTGACTGTCAAAAATCACAAGGACGGAAGGAGAATCCCTGAACTGGTCCTTGAAAAACCTCTTGACCGAGAAAAGCTGCCTATACATAACCTTATCCTCACCGCTGTAGACGGTGGAGATCCGGTGCGCTCAGGGACATCTGAAATTACAGTTATAATACTTGACAATAACGATAATGCGCCTCAATTTGAAAGACAGGTGTATGAGGCCAATGTCAGTGAAAAGGCAACACCCGGAACTGAAATACTGCATGTTAAGGCTACAGATGCAGACGAAGGACTAAATGGGGAAATTGAATATTTTTTTGCAGAGCAAACCACGGATCTGATTCTATCGTTATTTGCCATTGAACCTTCCTCTGGAGCTATTGTTGTAAAAGGAATTTTAGACCATGAAACAAACTATTTACATAGATTTGATATTACTGCAAAAGACAAAGGAAATCCTCAGATGGATGGGCACTGTGGCGTCGAAATTAAAATTATTGATATTAACGACAATGCTCCTGAAATAATTGTTACATCACTATCAACACCTGTTCCAGAAGACTCTGCAGTCGGGACAGTTATTGCGTTAATAAGCGCAAAAGACCCAGATTCTGGCGACAATGGCAAAGTTATGTTGAGCATATCCCCAAAATCCCCCTTTAAATTAAACCCTTCGGTTTCTAACCATTATTCATTGCAGACAAATGGGCCACTTGACCGTGAAAAAAACGCCCAATATAAAGTGAAAATAAGTGCTTCTGACTTAGGAAAACCCACATTAACAAGTGAAAAAATTATATTTGTTGAATTGTCAGATGTAAATGACAACCCACCAGTTTTCTCCCAGCCCTCTTATCTCGTTTATGTAAAAGAAAACAATCCTCCTGGGAAAATTTTGTGCTCAGTATCAGCAACTGATCCTGATGCGGGTGAAAACGCAAAGATCTCTTACTCTATTCTGGACTCTAAAGTGCAGGACGTTTCTGTCTCATCTTATGTTTACATTAACTCAGATAACGGCAGCATCTACAGCATGCACTCGTTTGACTATGAGAAACTGAAGGTGTTTCAGATTCAGGTTCAGGCAAAGGATCAGGGCTCTCCGTCTCTCAGCAGCAACGTCACTGTCCATGTTTTTATCCTGGACCAGAACGACAATGCCCCCGCTGTTATTTACCCCTCCTCCGCTGCCCTGGGCTCCCTCTCTCATCAGAGGATGCCCCGCTCCGCTAAAGCGGGTCACCTGGTTACCAAGGTGACGGCGGTGGACGCTGACTCGGGCCATAACGCCTGGATCTCCTACAGACTGGCGGAGGCCACAGACGCCTCTCTGTTCACTGTCAATCTGTACACAGGGGAGGTGAGGACTAAACGCGCTGTGTCCGAGCAGGACGACTCCTCTCAGAGGCTGCTTATAGAGATCAAGGACGACGGAGAACCGATACAGTCGTCCACAGTCACGGTGTCCATCCTTCTGGAGGACGGTCTCCATGAACCCATCTTAGACCTCCGACATAAAGCGGCCGAGCCCAGCAAGAAAACTGGGAGAATCACCCTTTATCTGATTCTCTCTCTGGCCTCGGTGTCCGTGCTGTCTCTGGTGACTTTTCTCATCTTAGCGGCCAAATGCATCAGGAACAGCAGAAGCAGCGGTACTTGCTGCATGAGACGGACCGACTCTGATGATTACAAGAACCCCAACAGAAACCTGCAGATTCAGCTCAACACTGATGGACCTATAAAGTACGTGGAGGTCCTGGGAGGAGACATGTTGTCTCAGAGTCAGTCCTTCAGATCCTGTATGTCTCCAATGTCAGAGTACAGTGATTTCACTTTGATTAAACCCAGCAGCACCACAGACTTTAAGGAGGTGATCAGTGTCCTGGATGCGTCTTTACCCGACAGCACCTGGACCTTTGAGAGCCAGCAGGTAAGCATAGAGTACTAAAAGAAGTGGCATATACAAATGTGTAAGATATCTGATTGCGCAGCAACGCAATTGAAACGATTGCTTTCTTTGTGGGAAATCGTAGAGAGAGCGCTACAGATCCTCCACAATGATGAATAACTTGTGACATATTAAAGTATTAGATTTAGAAGTATTTTAAAAATCTCAGTTTCTCTTCTTATTTATTATAACATTTGTGCCTCGGCTGGTGTTATCATTTGATCAGAGTGTGTCAGATACTGAATAGGTTTTCTAGCTGAGCGTTTCAGCACCGCAGAGGTGAACAGCGACTAGAGGGCACGCTGATCGATTCTTGAAGCTATTTTCTTGTGACATTTTCTTAGAGGGTAACGGATGAAAATACATAGACATTTAAATAACATATTTAACTGTTTCCCACTTCCTGGACTTGTTGACCTTCATGTATCATGAGAAAAAATGGTCTTAGTAAATTGAATGTTGTGATTACTATATTTCATGAACATACACTGATTTTATATGTGTATTTATTTCATATTCATGTATTTCCTGGGAATGATAAATGCAGTGTGTTCAATCCTTTCATGACGGCAGTGCAAACGCCTTATTGTGTCTTTAACGATGCTGCTCCGTTTCCTTCTCATTGGATGTCAGAGATGGATGCTGTGCACCAATAGCATTCAGAACTGTACAAAGAGATCTACTCCCTCCCCCATGCAGCTTCAGCCATCACAATGCTCAGAGTGGGTCGAGAGTAGGTAAATGGTCCATACACTTGGAGTATAAGGTTAAATCGTAATTTTATCTTTAGCTATAAAAACGTATCATTCTAATGGGATATGTCGCGCTCTTGGAATACGGATTTTGGCTTTATGAGCTCCATTCCTTATGGATATTGTGCTTTTTAGTGAACCAGTGATGACAAAGAGAAAGGAATACCGAGACTGGCGATGGCAGGCGCTTTGGTGGCATCATTTCTTTCTCATGTGGACTACAGTATACGGACAGACTCGTTACAGCATCCAGGAGGAGTTGAAACAGGGCTCCGTGGTAGGAAATCTAGCCAAAGATCTGGGTTTAGGACTATCGGACATTTTTGAACGCAAATTGCGCGTCGCCTCTGAGGCTGGTGAGCAGTATTTCAGTGTTGATGCGGGAAAGGGCGAGCTGGTGGTGAATGACAGACTAGACAGAGAGGCTTTATGTGGACAAAGCGCCAGCTGTGTGTTGCCTTTGCAAGTGGTTATTGAAGATCCACTACAGTTACATCGAATTGAGGTTGAAATACGAGATATTAATGACAATTCTCCACGTTTCCTTTCAAGTGAATTGTCTTTAAATATAGCTGAATTAGCATTAGTGGGCACGCGCTTTCCTTTGGAGAGCGCAACAGATCCTGACGTTGGAAGCAATTCACTTAAGTCATACACACTCAGTAAAAATGAATGCTGTTCCCTTAGAATAAAAGAAATTGAGGGTGGCAAGACCGTTCCGGAGCTTGTTTTAGAAAAGCCTCTAGATCGAGAGAAAAAATCAGTACACAAAATATTACTAACAGCATTAGATGGGGGAAACCCAGTAAGATCCGGAACCACTCAAATAACAATAAGCGTTCTTGACATAAATGATAATTTTCCGGTTTTTGAAAAAAATCTCTACAAAGTATCCCTGGGTGAAAAAAGTATAAAAGGAACTGTTGTTATCCAGCCTAAAGCAGCAGACGCCGATGAAGGTTTAAATGGCGAAATTGAATTCTCATTTGGCTCTCGGACACCTGATTCTGTGCTATCGGTCTTCGATATTAACCCCTCAACCGGTGAAATCACTCTGAAAGGGGAATTAGATTATGAAACTGCCAAGTCATATGACATTGATATAACTGCAAAAGATAAAGGCAGTCCCCAAATGGAGGGTCACTGTCGTGTGCAGGTTGAAATTACTGATTTCAATGATAACGCTCCTGACATCGTTTTCACTTCTCAGCCAAAGCCAGTACGCGAAGACGCACCAAGTGGCACAGTAGTGGCTTTGATCAGTGCGCGAGACCTTGACTCTGCTGATAACGGTAAAGTAACGTTACAAATTACCAAGGGCCCTCCTTTTGATCTGAAACCTTCTTTTTCTAACAATTACGCACTGGTTACCAGTGGGACTTTAGACAGAGAGAGTTTCTCAGAGTATAATATTGAAATAACAGCTACTGACTCAGGCTCCCCTCCCTTGTCCAGTAAGAAAACTGTAGTCGTCACAATCACTGATGTTAATGACAACCCTCCCGTATTCACTCAGCCCTCCTATAATGTGTATTTAAAAGAGAACGGAGTACCAGGCTCTATACTGTACTCAGTATCAGCATCTGACCTGGATTTTGGTGAAAACGCAAAGATCTCTTACTCTATTCTGGACTCTAAAGTGCAGGACGTTTCTGTCTCATCTTATGTTTACATTAACTCAGATAACGGCAGCATCTACAGCATGCACTCGTTTGACTATGAGAAACTGAAGGTGTTTCAGATTCAGGTTCAGGCAAAGGATCATGGCTCTCCGT
>VUQI01000484.1:0-18542 GCA_015106735.1 Paratilapia polleni | reverse complement strand
TACAATCTTTAAAAAAAAAAAAAAAAAAAAAAAACAGATAATGAGAGTATAAGCCTCATAATGTTTAACTTCTCCAGACTGTGATCTTATTTTCTGTGTTATCATCTACCTGAGAACAATACATAGAAAAAGTGAAGCACAAAGACAGTGAGTATGATACCTGCCTGGAAGAACTGACTGAAAATGGGCTCTAGCACTGTTTTTCCCCCTCTCTTTCACAGCCTGAAGGTTAGACTAAGGAGGGGGGATATCATGAGTCATTTCGAATGAGTTCATCACCTTGTGTATGGTAAAGAGGGTTTTCAAATTGCCATAAATATGCCATTATGTCTGCAAAATGACATGAAATGACTGTCACCCAGCTCACTCAATCCTATTTCCTCAATCTAAAAATAAGGGATTAACAAAAAAAAAAATAAAAAATACCAGCTCTGATTGAGGTGTAGGCCAGGGGCCTGTTTCGCAAACAAACTACTTACATGCAAATTGCAAATGGCATCCAGTTTCACTGACAAATTGCAGATAAATTTGTCTCCAATGCTCACGCATGAGTCACAAGTATTATGTTTCTTTTGATGAGTGAAAAGTGCCAAAATTAACACAAGAGAAGATGATCTCTTTTTGCAAGTCGCAGTCTGCATGTTTCAAATTTGATGCAGTGAGCCTCAGTGCCAAAATACCCAACACGCACCCATAATATCATCCTCATTCGAGATGTTATGAAGTGAGCTGAGAAAACCAAGATGGATATGACTAGCCAAGCAGCAGAAGACAACAAAGCCCAACAGAGGTCACACTGCCACGCATGACACTGCACTGATCAGAACATCAGAACTTGTCAGCTCCAATTAGAAGCATACGAGCAGAAGATGAAGTGTGACCAGAGGAGAGCAGGCGCCGCGTTACCCTAACCAGATCTGACACAAGAATGATCGCTCCGCTTGAGAATAAAATTTAAACAAAACTGTATGGAATCACGTAAGTTATTCCATACAGTTTAGAAAAGAAGCTGCAACCGGCGAAACAAGAAGTATGTTGCACTCAGTGCAGGAGGCATCAACTTCAATTGGGGGTAGCAGCTGGACGAGACTGCTGAAGTTCTATTATTGACCAGAGTGTCTACTACAGTCGGAAGCTCCATCCTGAAGAGCTGTTATTTGAGAGTCTTTTTGAAAAGATTAGATGGAGCTTTGCATTTAAATGATACACTTTAGTAGGAAAAGATCATTAAATCATCATAATTGTCACTGGGCAACGAACAACAAACTCCTGTCCTACATGCTGACAAATGCAGACAAAAAGCAAGGAGACCAAAGCCAGCATCTCTAGTGAAAAAGGCTGAAAAGATTAAGATATCACCTTTGCATTTTTAACTCACCCTATAATGCACAAAATAGATATTTTTACTAGTGTAACTAATATCTTGTGGATTTTTCACCATACCTTTAGCATGAAATTTATAAACAACACAAGTCTAAAGCAAGTGAGCAAGGTGAGCCTAAAGCAGCATGTTGAATAGGGACATCCTCACAATAACAATGCTGACACACAGGTTGAGTTAGAAAATGGAGTGGTTCAGCCCATGGATATTCTATTCTTTTTTGTAAGTCCTCATATGATGTATCACTATTTGTTTTATATAAATATAATATTTACTAACTGTGCAAGCTTAGATGTTTTTATTACTTCCTTTCTTTGTGAGTCTGTCTGTGTGGAGCCTGAATGGTAAATGATCTAGACACTTGTATAGACTCTTTAAGTCTTAGCTAGGTTCTACAAAGTGCTTTACAATGTGTTTCTCATTCACCTATTCACACACCACCTTGCAACAAACTCCTTGCCACATAATTGAGTTCCTCATAATAAGACAATTCAAGGCTTTGGGTGTGCAGAGTAGCTGTACAGCTGAAAGAACTGCTTCATTTATATCATGTCATACACTCAGTTCTGGCAGCTGTGCCATACAAATTGCTACTGGGAGCAACTTGGGGTTCTCTGTACCCAAGGGAGTTTTGGCACATGGAGGGGTCGGGGATCAAATCACCAACCCTGCATAGCAGACAACCAGCCCTGCCAGGTAACAGTAGACACCTATAATAGAAAGAACCACTACTATGGTGATTTTGAGTATTTTGCAGGGGTTTTTACCATCTGCCTGTGACTTTGTCAATGCAGTAGAGTCATAACCCTACAAAATGCAAGCACAAAAAACTTAACATGTTTGTAGCTGACATCAAAATGCAAATGCAAGCTGATCTGTAGTTTGGTAATTTGGTCATGAAATATTATACAAATTAAATTTTGGATGTTTTGGTATAATTTTTTTTTTTTTTAAGTTTCTAGGCCATAGAAATAGAATAGCCAAGATATTATGTTCAGAAGCATATACTGTATGTGCTAGAGTAAAAGTAACTGGATATATCATCTGGGAACCAGAGATGTCTGCATTAAATTTTGTGCCGATCCATCAAGTAAATTTTACGATATCTCACAGGGTGTGTGACAAATTTAACCTGCAGTGGAACTGGATAAAAAGTCAGAGATTCTCTATTCTAAATTTCATGGCAATCCATCCAGAATGTGTCAAGATATTTCAGTCTATAACAAAGTAGATCAGTGACTCACTTACACTGGTGCCCCTGCAGTCATGCCACCAGGATCTCTTAAACCATAATATGACATACAGACCACAGAGAGAAATTTATCAGCACACACAAAACTGCACATATGCAAATTGAGACACCCAGCCCAACATTCCCTACAATTAAATAAAGCAACTGGTCAGCCATCCCCACCCTCTCCCACTGTGCCATATTACAGATGACTTGCCACACAGGGCCTGGCTGTGAGATGGCCCTCAAAGCAGCTCCAAGAGCAAGGCCTGCAGTGACTGGCAGTAAATAACCAGCATAAACGTGTCGCAGGAGACACCCCGCAGACACAAACCCATTTAATGTTAATAGGAAAGCATCGGTTACCAGATTCTAAATAATAGCTCGCAGTCACCATGGCCAAGGATAGTTACCACAGGCGCAAGAATTTATGGAGTTAGCAAATTGCTTTTCTATCCCCATTCTTCCCCCATTTGTCCGTTTTGCCATCTCTCAGCGCAGGATGGGGATGATGGAGCGGTGCAGGGAGATGACGGGACTGTCGCAGCCTGCCTGGCTGAGCACACCTGTCCTACGGCCACAGAGCTCGGGATGATGATGCTCCGAGGTGTACAACAGCTATCCTTCCATCTGGGTCTCAGGAGGGACAGCCACTTGACAGGCCACTGAGATATTTTTATTCCAGCAGGGCCTGAGGCATTTGGGTGTGACTGTTGGCACTTTTGTTTCTTGGACAAGAATTGTGTATATACACAGCACAACTGGAATATGGTCGGCATTGTTATACAAGCCCAAAGTATACTGTTCTCACCTGTTTACTGAAGGCATTAAAGATTAATGAAGGCGCTGTTTGTTGTTTTGCAATTTTCCGTCTAATTAAAATGTTTAAAAAAAAATTATACTCGTTTCTTTGGTTTTACTTTACAGTGTCTACATAAAAAAAGATGCTTTGGCAATAGAGTATTCTCAGTTTCTTTACTGTCAACAAACATCATGACAACATGAGAAGCAACAACATGTCAGTCTGTCTCTTAATACTTTATGACTTCTCCACCCTGTCAATGACATCCTGGTGTCTTTAAGCTCTTAACACCTGCTGAAAATCCTTCCCGTTTATCATAAAGTAGGCTATGTAATAATGCCCTAAATAAGAAGACACAGAAGTGGCAATCAAGCTTTTAGAGACTTCTTCCAGACTTCCACTTCTTATTGATTACAATAAAACAAAGCATTAGTGCAAATTAATCACAAACTATCCAAGAACTTAATTATGTACATCTACCTTCTTCTTCCAGACTGTCACAGCGGACACCTCGTCCAGTCTCACATGTTCTCTGCTCTTTGCATGCAAATGAAAACATTAAACTGAGGGAAGATGACACAATAGAAACTTAGAATAAACCTAATTTACAAACTACAAACTCAGTGGATTTTATTTATTTATTTTTTTTAGTCAAAACTGTTTTTCATGCTGTGCAAGGATGAGTAGCATCAAATGACTTCTTCTGATGGGAGGAAAATGAGTCCTTATATCTGCAGCTATGCTGTCTGCATGCAGATTCCAGTGGGATTACACTACATTATTGCTAATTATACTTATGTAAAGAAGAAAGGCGGCCTACAGTAATGTCACTTTAAGTACAGAAAACTTAAGTCACAAAAGCGCTTTTGCTATAGAAATCAAATCACTGAGGTCTTCATTTTCCCCATTGGAGTGCAAGGTGATATCAATAAGGTCAAAGATGGGGTCAGCGCTAATAAAAATCACAACAGCACTTTGTACAGTTCTACTCCGTGAGGGACCATTGAGGTCTCAACTTGTAAATTCATCATGATGTTCTTTTTAGAAAGAAAATACGAGACCAGACTGATTATTCATGATCACAGCATCTGAATCTGACCTACAATCACTTGTTCATTGTAAACAAGGAAAAATCTTCTGGATAAGAATATGCAATGTCACTACAGCAGTTGGTAGGTTGCTAATTCTTAACGCTCTGCTAGAGTTACTGAAGACCCGGGGCAGACTTTAACAGAGGATGACATTTTCAGATCACTCTCCTGAATTAAAAAAGGGGAGAGAAGAAAAAACATGCCCGAGACAATCTTTAACACAGTTTGCTCCCTACATAACATTATAAATAATGCAATCCCAAAATACATTCTTAGGATTCATGAGAGGAGATTTAAACAAACCGTGAAAGATACCGTGAAAGACACCAGCTTTCCACCTTGATTTACGATTAACCTTGCACCCTCCCAAAACTATGAAAAGTCTTACAAATCAGAAAAAGAAATGTAAATTCCCAGCCAGAGTTAGCTTACTATTGACTGTGAATGCATGGAAAGAAATTGATTTACAATCTTTTACAATCTAACCTGAACATCACATGCTGCAGTGGAGAGTGTGAAAAATGTTAATCTAGACATCTGAAGTTAAAAAAAAGCCAGAGACAAATGGCTCAAAGAGATCCCTAAAAGTAATGAAAATGGTTGTTATAGTTAAAATTGTTTCATCTTATATCTAAAATTCAGTGCATAAACAGTTAAGATGTTGCTAAAAGAAACCTTAATGGATTAACAACTGAAACAATTGTGATTCATTGATTGAATCAGATAGCTTTCCAAGAGACTGAGTGGTTGTAAACGTGACCAAACCAACATCAATACAGACTTTCAATTGTTTGACATGAATTCAAATCCACATATTTGCATGCAACATGATGGCTGGTGTCAGTGAAGAGGTACTTCAGAGGTACTTCATCCAACAGGGCTGTGAGGGTGCAGCGGACATAAAAGGTTGGGAACCACCGCCTTTACATTATCTGACACAAGCAGCTCTGGCACCATCCTCTTCAGAATGAATAAGTGACATTAAAATGGGATGATGCTGTATGATTTAATCTATATTCTGCTAAATACAGCTCGAGGGAGAGTGTTGAAAATGCATAACATAAAACATGACCAGAAGGCACGTAGAAGGAGAAAGGAACTGAAAATAGAACACGCTCGTAGTCCTTTTAGAGTCTTTCACAATTATAGTTTGCAAAAGAGAAACACACAATATGTGAGCTGCTATGGCATATGCTACCAAAATTAAACCCACTATGTGGATTTATTTTTAATATTACAGATGTTTTGCAGCTGTCCTCAAGATCAAAAGCTGTACAATCCTGTTATCAAATCAAATTGGATTTCTAGAAGAAAAAAAAAATCTGATGAGCTTCTGTTAGCCTTTGGGCTTTGAGGAAAATGCTCTTTCAGTGTAAGTACAGGAAGATTACTGACCATAAAAAAAATATACTCCAAGTGAATGCAGATTGATATAGCTGGAAGGTTCTGCAGAATGACAACATTAAAGCCATTTTTAGAGGGATTTCTCTGTGAGATAGGATGTCACTCCAAGCCCTTTTGGGAAAGAAATATTGTTCTGCTCTTTTCTTCTTTTTTCTCCCCCCCCCCTTTTTTTTTAAACCAGCAAAAATAAACCATTTAAAGATCTGAGAGACGTTCAGTTTCAACCTGGGCCATGAATAAGAGTTACTGGGCTTTATGATCACAGATGAAAGGAAAAGAATAAAAGAAAATATCACCAGCATTGTAAGAATGAGGGAGAGCAGTGCTTTTGATGTTCAAAACCAAGATTCTTCTAGTGAGCGATTTTCAGGTTTTGCATTTAACTGATTCTTGAAATGACCATCACAGTCAGAATGTGGACACAGCAGCAGAGATATATGTCAGATATTTTCCACATTCCTGAGAGCTAATCAGTAATAATGAAGAACATGTAACTGAAAACTTTAAAATTGAGGACAAACTATGCCAAACATTTTACAAAATCTGAAAATAAACTTTAATGTAGTTTGTGTTGACACCTGTCTGTCAGATCGGGAGTAAGAGCAGGTTCAGATGATGTCTTTTAGTTAGTGAGGATTGCATTTGGTTGACATCTGGGTTTAAATATAGGCTGCTGCTGCTGTCACGTCCACGGAAGCACACAGGATTACCTTCCTCTCCTCCAAATATATTCCCTAAATTATCCCACACTGTGTTGCATTCTGGGGCCCTGAAAGGAGTCTCGGGGCTTAAGACGCACACCGTGTAATTGTAACCATAATTACTCGCGACATCCAGAGTTCAAATCCGGCTCAACACCTCAGCCTGCCATCACACGTCAGTCTCCACCCATACAAACTGATGAGGCAGAAAAGCCCTAAAAATGTTGCTTTTTTTCCCTGCAGAAAGCGACACTCGAGTGGCAACTTGCAAGGGGAAAGGGATCTGGCAGGCTCTTTTCCTGTGGGCTCTACAAAACAAGCGCACACTGGGGCGCACACTTAATCAGTGTCTGTGAATTTACTTCCTTTCCTTTGCAGTTAATGAATTGATAAACTGTGGTCTGCGCACAGCCAAAATCATTCAGTGTGTGTGCTGCATGTTGCTTAACAGAGAAGGGGGAAAAAAGTCGAAAACACGAGTAGAGGCTGCCTAAACGTCCAGCACCTTTTGATCTGGCAGCTCCACCGGTCAGAAGAGCGCGCATGCATACACAGGTTGTAGTCCTGAGGCTCGTCGGGCAAATCTCATCCATCACACAGATGTCTGGTTTTAAAGATACATCTGGCAGACTGTGACCAGGACGATGGCCAGTACTCAGCTGCAGCAGCACAGCCTGTCTCCATCTCAACAAGCACAAGAGTAACCCAAAGGCAATTTAAGAAACCAGTCACTGTCATACCATGTTCCTCTGTTTGCCCTGAATGTGAGGGTAACCGGTTGAACACATTTCCTGCAATAATCACTTAAGAAGAATAACAACCCTTGAACAACAATCTTACCTTTCTCTCCCTGAAGCGAGGATTTGGCTCAGGTAGGACTGACACAGCTCAGCTGTTGGCGCAGAAGCCGCTGAAATAAATAAGCTACTCCGGTGAATGCAGCCGCGACATGAGCTGAAGAAAGTGAACAGAGCAGCAGCGCAGATGAAGATTTGAAACGGCGGAGCAGCGCAGCGTTGTACCGGCGGCGGAGTCTGTGTCTCTGACGCTGACATCAGAGGGCTGCTTTAAGGTGGCTCCGCTCGTTCACATCAGCGACACGGCGTACAGCGAGGCTTTCATGTGGTGGGTTTTAACTATCTCGGTAAAGATTATAAGCTCCGAATAAAATTAAACACTAACAGAAAACTTGCGTTACTGGAGCTGCAGGGAGGGAGGCTCCGTGGGAGCTCAATGGGAACCGTCCAAAAGAGCTCAGGAAGTAATTTGGCTCAAGGTTGAGAGAGCGCACGTCTCCGCCAGTCTTCATTAATTTACAGCAAACAGAAAACTTCTGTTAAGCCTACAAAATGTGAAACGAAGTTCTGATATTCCGCTTTACTCTTCTTCACCAGTTCTGAGTGGTTATATCGTCCATAAGAGATCTAAAAATAATAAGCATACATATTTAACACTTTCCTAACGCAGAGATCCGTGTGTAGGGAAGGGATGGAGAACCTCTAACATTAAAGCAGAACCATTACCTTATTTTCAGCTTCATAATCTTATTCTTGGACTCCACCAGAGTAGCTTAGCATGATCCACAGTTCAAAATAACCCTTAATGACCTTAGCTCCCGTCCCTCTCCCATTAAGCCATCTTTCTTCTGATTGGTTGCCCCTGGCAAACCGAAGGTTTGAACAGCAGGTGGGCGGGGCTTCTGTACCCAGACAGCTGTGTGCCTGACATGACCATATTAAGGATATCCAGTCTGACATCATGCAGAACCAATAATAGATAAACTGAAACTGAGCATTATATATATATATATATATATATATATATATGTGTGTGTGTGTGACAGGTCCCTTTTTAAAAAAGACAAAAATAACTGAATAGTGTAGAGCTCAACACACTGTAGCATGAAAAAGAATCCAAGGCTGCAACCATGGACTGTCAGTCAATGTAGTGGTCTTTTCATTTCTTTAACAAATGGTGAAATTTATCATTTGTTGCAGACCCGAGATACATTGTGCTTTGTTCATTTTTTTCCAAGGGCCCACTTGAGCTCACAGTCTTTTGAATGTCTTCCAAATTATCCTGCAAACTGGGTTCTATCCGACCTTTGGGTATAACCAAAACATTGAAATTTAACAAATATTTCAGCAGTAAGCGAGCGTGTAGTTCTATTCAATTGCTTTCATGACGTATTTTCTTCAATATATTTCCAAATTAACCTGGAATGAAGAAACGTAGAGAATATGCAGACACAAGCACAACATAAGTATCTGATATTCTCTGAGGTAGGATACAATATCACAGAGAAACCTGATATCCACATAGTGATTTTTACAAGGCATGTTGAGAAGAGAAGATGAGAAGAGCCAGGGGCCTATTAACCAACCAGGTTGGTCCATACCAAAATTAAACTAAAACACTGTTTTACAATTGCCGAGCCACTGACTGCAATTCATAAGAATTCTTATCCAAATAACATACTCTCAAGCAACTGAGGCCACTTTAAAGAGGCAAAATTCAAGGGTTTTGAATTGTTAAATTATTTCTAAATTTGCAGCCTGTGAACTGTGATGTGCTGTGTTATTAAGACACAACAGGTCACTTTTATTTGCTTGTAAAAGAAAAGTCTTACATGTATTTATTTTTCAAGAGTGCGAGAGTCAGATTTTGTAGCTGACAAGCTGTACAAGAAGAAAACACATCATGGCCTTACTGCTAAATGTACAATACTATAAGTAACAATAAGCACAGATAAATCTATTTACATAAAAAGATTTATGCACACTTGGAAGAGGCAAGGAGATGAAATATGTACAAGTCTTTAAAATAAAAACAAAAAAGGGGAGGGGGGGGGGTTTAAAATACAAGTTACAGTTTTTCTTCTGCACTGAGTTGGGCTTCTACCTCTGCTGCGTGTCGCCCTGCCCTTCGTCTGCTTTCAGCTGCCAGCTGATGTTACTCTGAACAAAGTGTTTAAGGCCGTCATAACCCTGAGTGAACAGATACTCCAGGTACCAGCTCCATGGCTTGGACTGCTGAAACACACACACACACACCAGGTCAGATCGCAGACATCTGAAGACTTGTGTGATCAAAGATGCCTCTATTAATCTGTGAAACATGACTGATGAACATCAAACTACATGTGAACTTTATTATAAATGCAGGGAAATGTAAAGGAGACCTCTCATACCTTTATGGAATTGAGGTCCATGTCCTTTTTCCCCGGCCAACACTGATAAAAAGAGAACATTAATATTTATCGACAGCCAGCCTTGGTATATCTCACAGGATCACTGCTGGATGCTGTAGTTGGACCCAACCAAAAAAACGGTACGTATATTATTAAACTTGATGAAAACCCCATCTCATGCTGCACCCATTAATAATGAAATCTCCTTCTGTATTAATGCATCATCTGTGAAAGATACATTAACACCACATTTATCTGGCCTGAAAGATTATTAACCACATTTCCTGCTGATTCAAATTCCTTGTGCAGTTTGAAAATAAGCACGGGCCATGTTTTATTTAACAGAAGACACATTTTGTGGACAGTTGCATGTCAAGTCCTAAATGATGACACTCACCCTCTGGTGAAAGTTAACAGCGTAGCTCATGAAAGCAGGGTGGTGGACGAGGTCGAAGCTCGTCCAGTATTGTGGTATGTTGCTCTTGAGAAGCAGCTCTTCTCCCAGCTGTACGCCCATGCCTGGATGAAACATTCTGGAGTTCCACAGGCAGTTGACCATGACGACTACATAGTGGTTGAACTCACGGAAAGTCTGGCGGCTGATGTGAAAGGCCTGCTGAAAAACACATTTCAAAAGGAGCAACAGGATGAGGAGAAACTGAGAAAGAAAGCGGAGAAAGAAGGAGTCTAGCACCACACACATCTGATGCTGTGATGATTAATTTGAATGCCATTTACCAAGATCGTTTTTCTTAATAAAGGCTGCCAATGACATTTTCAGGCGAGTGTACCGGCTTCCCTGACATGTACTTTCAAATTCGCAGCTCACAGCGGCTGCTGTAATAAAATGAACAACTTTTTAAGTCCTTATCGGAGAAGGTATTAAAGTTATCAGGTTTAGGCAGATGCTTGTAGATTCCTAAAGAGCTTGACTATAAAAACTACAACAGTGAATCAAAGGGCATTTTGCAACATTGAGAGAGCAGGAACTAAAACCTTAAAACATAAGTTGAATATATAATAATGAACATATGTAATTGCAATGTTAATAATTTTCACAAATGTACAACATGAACAAAAAATAAGCATTAATCCTTACCTCTGTCACTTTCTCTTGACTCTTGGCTGATGTCAAGTTCACTTTGTATCTGATGGGGGGGGACAACAAAAGTCATGGACCAGTGGCCTCTGTGATCACAAATCACTGCCTAACAGCCAGTTCTCTATGGTCAGTCAAAAATACCATCCAATTATGTTCCAATTTTGGAGCCATGGCTTTTTACTCTTGGCTTTGGTAAAATTATTTTAGAACCCCAGGGTGCACTCAATTAGCTAAGCTATAAGAACGTGTGTTATTAAAGCCCAGAGTTATAAATGATACTTGAATTCCACATAAGAAAAAAATCTCAAGAGGGCTTTAGTGTATTGCCTCCTTAGCCTCTATCATTAATCATGCATTAATGTGTAAGTTCAATGAAGCTATTTGATTCCAGTTCTGTTCCTTTATCAAATATGTATAAGCAGCATATGATATACTACATTTAGGGCATTGCTCATGTATGCATTAAGATAAGCTTATGACAGATTCCCAGAGAGGTGAAGAGCGCCCACCTGTGCATGATGTAGGCCAGTCTGTCCACGCTGACAGGGTCAGTGGCAAACAGGGCTGGGTAAAAAACTCCAGGTGGAGGCATCACCACGAGGGGGAGGCCATACTTCAGAAATGTGTCACATACCTGCAGGGGGAGAGGACCATATAACACCCACAGAGATTAAAACATTAAAGCAGAGACTCAAACTTAGAATACAGATCCCTACTGAAGCTTTTACAGTGAGTCTGCTTTGTTAGAAGTTGATCTGTAAAGCCGTTCTTGGCATCCTACCTTCTTACTGCTACATGCTGTGCCAAATAAGGCTGGGTTCTACAGTTTATGATACTGAAATCATCCTGTTTTTAAGGTGTCAAACCTTAGAGGATCTTTAAATAAAGATACCCTACATGGAGCAACAATAATGCCCCAGCACAGGTTGCGACAAAGCCAGTTTTACCGTCTCATAGAAGTCCAGGACGAAGCTGAGGAGGAGACAGTGACAGCCTTCAAGCTGAAGGCCCATAGAGGCCAGCTGACCCACAAAGTGAATCAGCTCCATCACCGAATCCTTAAACCCCGACAGAGTCATGTTTCTGGAACACAGGGCAGAGCAGAGAGTTACACACTCGGTGCTAAGTGAAACTTCTAATACCATTTAACTTGTGTCCTTTGAAACTTTGTTCAAATAAAACAAAAGAAACCATCCAAAGCAGCCAAAGTAGCAGCTCATTACAATACAAATGACAAACACTGAATCAAACGGATATCGGGAAAGTGCACACAAACACAATCTGTAATCAATGATTTCTTCAATGAATTGTACTCTGGCTAAATACCACAGGTGAACTTGGAAATGGCACTGAATAAAATGGATCTTTCCACTTACTGATTCATTTATTGCGGGATTATACATGTGATGGAGCCCAGGCATTTAAACATAATTGACTCTTACAACACCCTTCAATTTGGAAGCTGGAAAATCGTTTACCTGGATATTAGGGTGACACACGTCCCCAAAGCAAATTTCAAATAAAGGACTTGAATAAATAGGTGCAAAATCAAAAGGGAAACCATGTCAATAAACACTTCTACCTGAGTTGCTTTGGCTGCCAGTGGATAACAGATGGATTCAATTCAAGCTAAATGGTAATTGCATACACAAATGTGGGTTGTCTTTCCAGATTTAATATGATTAAGAATAAAAAAAAAAAGTGTGAAATGCTGCAACAAGAGACTCAACATTAAACTAAATTTGACAATAATTAAAACGAATTACTCTGCCTTGTCTTTGGGAAAAAGTAATTAGTCAGTTAACATACAATAAACAAAGGCAATCACAGCAACAACTTTTATGAGAAGACATTTCTTGATGCAAATGTAAAAGTTTCAAGCAACAAGGAAGCAGATGTAATTTTCTACTCATCATATTTGGCAATTAAAATCTCAGAACCAGGATGTCTAACCAGATACCTGCTCTGGGTGGCATTACTTTGACCTCCAGTACTCTCACTGCTGACCATAATGTGTCAATTTACTTGTAAATAAACTTAAGCTTGAGGACTGCCTTATTTCTTATTTACAGTTCTGCCAAAATTTGAAACATCCTGTCTCAGAGTGATGTTGAAAAACTAGTTCGTCCATTTGTTATTTCTCGGCTGGACTACTGTAATTCCTTATTATCAGGTTATTCTAATTGTTCCCCCAAAAATATGTTAAATCCAAAATTGAATCTAAAATCCTTTAAAATCCTGATCAAATCCCATCATATCTTAGAGACCTCATAGTACCGCATTGTACCAATACAGCTCTTCCCTCTCATGCTGCAGGCTTATTTGCGGTTCCTAGAGTTTCTAAAAGTAGAATGGGAGGCCTTCAGCTATCAGGCTCCTCTCCTGTGGAATCAGCTCCCAGTTTAGATTCAGGAGATAGACACCCTCTCTAATTTTAAAATTTGTTGTTTTAAAATTGTTTGTCACTACTGTAAGCTAGTAACCTTTATCTACACTGTCCTGTAATTTGCATTTTGTTTTGTTTGCTGTTGATGGTGTCTGTATTTTCCTCTCCTCTGTCTTCACCAGGTGATCATGCTGACAGCTCTACTGCCAACAGCAAGGGCTGTAATCCTGGAGGAGCTACGGAGGAAACGATGGGGTTTCAGAGCTGAAGCTGTTCCAGCGATCGTCATGGGGAGTGTGAGGTGTTTGGACAGTAATATGGACAAGCTTGGTGAGCTGACTGAGCCCCAAAGGGAGCATTGTGAGTGGAGTTTGATGTGCTTCATGGAGTGTTGCAGTGTTGGAGTGAGACGGTGACACACTCGTACTTCCCGGACCACAGTGTCCAGACAGGGACATTAATCTCAGTGGTAAGAAGAAATGTGGAAGGATTGAACTAGTTATGTTACTACGAAGGAATGTTAATCTGGCTTGAATATTGAACTGCTAGCTATTGGATGGTGTCCATTTTACCCGCCGAGGGATTTCGTCATTGCTGTTGCGGTCTGAATCCAGTTTGAGTCAACCACTGTTTGGATTCCTCCATCAGCTGATTCAGAGGTCATCCGAATGACCGTGGCTGTGATGAATGGATGTAGATAATTAAGACTTTCTTTAACATCTGACACAAGGACAGATACAGAAAGTTTTTACCACCTCATACCACAATACCTGCATTTATTTTACATTTGAGCACCTTACTATCTTGTATTAGATTCCGATTTATTGTGGTTTTCACTTTTTCATATTTTCTGTTCAACTGACTGCTGCAACACAGTAATTTCTCAAGTTTTGGGATAAATAAAGTATTTCTTATCTTATCCTTCCCCTCACCCCGACTGGTTGTGGATGTCTCTCCCCGAGCCTTGTTCTGCTGGAGATCTCTTCCTGTTATAAAGGAGTTCTTCCTCCCCACATATTAGTGTGTGCTAATAGCAGACCACTAGATCATCAGGGTTCTCTCTCTAAGATTGTAGGTCTGTACCTTACCGTATGAAGTGTCTTGAGATGACTGTTGTTTGGAAGTCATGCTATATAAATAAAATTTAATTAAACTGAACACATGTGAAACTCACATGGATGTGTGGCTGTGGAGGCTGATGTCCAGGTCATCCTCCAGTGCATACACAGAGTGCCAGGTCAGCCACTTCAACAGCATATTGTTAAGACACTCCATCAGTCCACACTGCAGAGACACAGGCATGAAACAGAGAAAAAGAACCAAGTATGCAGTACTTTAAACACTGAAGTGAAAAAAGGTCTTTATTGGAGCGTTTTGAATACATTACAAACACTACTGCATATTTTCTACTAACTTAGAGCAGAAGGTTTTGTAATAAAGAATAGCAGAAGCACGTCTGCTTGTGTCCGAGAAAGAAAAGCTACCTACCTTGAAAAACAGTGAGGATGTGAAGAAAAGCTGCATGAGGGGCTCAAACAGAAGCCTTCTGATTTCTGAACAGGGGGAGACAAAAGGTCACCATTGTACCTGCCATACCATTCAATGCACTACAGTGCCTAGCATAAAGGACAAAATGACAGATCTTGCTAACATGAGGACATGACTGTGATTTTATTCAAGTGGACTACAAGGTCAGGGAGAAAACCAGTGTTATGTAAGTGTACGTTTCACAGACACAAGGAAAGAAAATTGAGCTGTGAAGAAAAAAAGATGGTCACTGAAAGCAGTGGTCTGTGGAGGCAAAACTCACGGGAACTTGGGACAACTGGAATGTTGCTCAGCAGGCCGAGGATCTGTGGACGGAGTAGGGAGCCGTCCCAAACATTTAGAAATTTATAGAGGAAAGCCTCTGAACTGGAAAACCCCTCCTGTTGGAGAAAATGTGAAAAATCACAATGTGAAATAAACATTTGGCTCTGCATTTGGCTGCAGGTTAATGAGAACTGGAAATACTGAACAAAGTTTGTGAAGTATGGAGGTCGCTATCTGTGCTTGGGACGTGAGGCTCACCTGAAGAAAGTGCTGTGCAGATAGCAACTTGTTCAAAAACTGGACAGCTTCTTCTGAAGTCTGGCTGGCTCCTCCATCACCACAGAACAAAAACTCTTTTAAAAATACAGCAAAAAAGGTATTTAGTGAGTAAAAAATTCAGAGGAGTACAAAGAAGACAGCAGGAGATTTCAGATGCACTGCATCTTCACACACCCTCATATGTCTTTAAACCCTTCTGTAAAAGAATCCCTTTAATATGGCAAGTAAGTTATATGTTGGGGTTCGACTCAAGGTCAGCGCGGCTTTTGTTGTAACTTCTGGAAAGAACATGTCACAGCAGTTATGTAGTTGTGCCTGTGTGTTCCCGACTTACCTTCGTGAAAAGCATAGCCTAACCAGAAATTGAGGCGTAGGAGGGCAGACTCATCCTGCACACAGTCCAGGTACTGCAGTGCCAGACTGGAACCCAGCAGTGAGCCCATCTGAGCAGGCAGCTGGTGGAAACACATAAAGAAAAATTGTGATTAAGATACTAAAACAACCAAATATCCATAAAAACAGACAGGTACACAGAGGCAAAATAAAGTCAAAGAAGCTGATCTATGAGACTGACTGCATCAAACTACATTAAACTAAATCAAGAATAAGAATCAACAGATGCTCGTGTCCTTGTCACAGAGTTGGCCACCAATCTAATTCTGAGCCAGTTCCTCAGTATCTGGTAATCCCCATAATGGCAGTACTGGGACATTTCTTCCACCACACTGGATAGTTTATATAGTCCCTTATTGTGCCTGAACAGCTGCCTCTCAATATGGGGACTTTGTCAATTTAATACACGAATTAGAATGAGAGGACGACAGACTGTAAATGGACACAACTCAGCTCTTTAGTAATTATTGAGCAACTGTATCATTAAACTGAGAAAGCACCATTCTGCTTTTGACAACAAGAAAGCAGGCCGTGAGGGAAATAATCAATGATCCTTTGTCAATGCCTTTGCTGAATAGTTTTATGAGGGAAATTGATTGCACTCATCTGTCTTTCCCAACACGTGGCAAAGCACCACTCTCTCCGCTATAAACACATTTGGCACCATTGTCCTCCGAGCCTTATTGTTCACGTTTGCTTTGTGGGCAGTGAAAGAGGTGAATTTATGTTGCATGACGCATAAAACTCTCCAATCTATTTAAAATGACTTATATTGGTTTATCGGGTCACTGAATCTGCAGGACAAATAGACATTTATGGAGAGGCCTCTTTAAATGACCATTTGCTTTGCAACTTTGTCCAATGCATTACTCAGATATATCTCCACTAAAGTCTCTTGCTTTCATTACTCATAAAGGACAAATAACACACTGATGATATCTTTAAAAAGAAAAAAGCAACAGCCTGTTTAAACAAACAAATGACAAGCACTATGCTCATGAAGTCAGTTTGTGCTCTAATCTAATAAACAGCCACAGGCCATCTCTGCTGTGGTTTCTCTAGGACAAAGTGGTTAATGGCAAAGTACAAAGTACAGACCAAAACAAGACGGCAACACAGCACCACCCTGTGGTCGAGAGGATATATCACAGTACAGGAAAAAAGGGTTTTTGCCTTCATGGACTAATCAATTTTGACTTTTTTTGTGCCAGTTTGCTTCAATAACATGTCTCCTATCAGACTTGTGGAAAGAAAATGTCCAAAATACACATTTAGTTGTTTTTTTTCTTTTTATATATTTTCTCTGCTGAAAGTTTATTCTAAGTAGTGTATGTTGGATGAGATAATACCTCATTTGAAAACAAAACATTTTGGAAAATTTGCAAATTATTTTATGTATGTAATAAACTGGTGAAGCTTCAAAGTGATGCCCAAGTTAAGAATTTTTTACCAATGAATAATGTTTTCAAAATAACTGTATGGAATTTTATAAATACTTTACTCTGAGCAAGAAACCTCCACTTCAGTAGCACTTAAATCCAAACTTTGCAATTTGATCAATGTTCTCAAAATTTTAATGGGAATTTTCTTTTCTTTTTAATTAGTCATTCGGAGCCTGATTTACAGAACATTTTATTCCTAAAAACACAAAAGTAGAACTTTTGTGTCTTTTAAGGGGGTAATTAAAAAAGAACAGAATCCCCTCTGTAAGAATCTTTGACTCCAATAAAAAGAAAAATAAATTTTTAATTTGACTTAATCCAATACTAAGATTTATGTTCTTAAAAGCTATGCCAATTCGCACAAACATTTGTGCCTCTGTATAATAAAACATACATTTCAGAAAACCCCTAATGCTAAAAAAAAATATCCTTTTATGTAAGTAACACCGCTCTGCATCATATTTGCTGTATGAAATCTAACACTTGTTCTTTACTAATTTTGGATTGCTGATTTCAAAAATAATATCCATTTTGCTCTATCACATCCCATTTTGTAAACATGATCCAGATATTTTTTGCTACATCTGTGGATGCTTCACTACATCCAAACAGTGACAAAACATAACAGATTCTGTAAAAAAGGTATATTTTCCTTATTTTGGTACAAGTCATGGGCACCTCATTCAGCTTGCCTGGCATGCGTCGAATACCTCCGAGCACGGACTAAGGGAAAGAGAAAGAGCTTGGGTTTTGGTATTTCATTGGTATGGAGGGAACCACAGAATCATTTCTGTTTAGTCAATATTTCCAGATACAGTTCCAAAACTAAATCATCTATCAGTTCCCCTAACCTGCCAACAGCAATGAGACCTGTACCACATTTAGATGAAAAACCACCTCCCATTTTTACTGGCTTAGTTGATGAGAGAGAAGAGTCTGATGATGTTTTGTCTCCAGATGCACAACTTTCTAGTGATGAAGACTTTGAAGATCCACTTCTAGTAGCTCATCTGTCCCCCAGTTATTCACTCAGCCAGAGGTAAATTGACTTGGTACGAGATTTGGATCTGCCCAAGGAAGCAGCTTAGTTGCTTGGGTTTAGGCTCAATGAGAAAAACCTCCTGGCTCCAGTAACCAAAGGATCTTATTCCATTCTTTGAAATGGATGATGACTTTGTCTATTGTATTGATGTTGAATGGTTATTGGGTGCAATGGGTTGTGAGTACGATGCAGATGAGTGGAGGCTGTTCATTGACAGCTCAAAGCCAGCCTAAAATGTGTCCTGCTGCATAATGGCAATTACTTTGCATCTGTGCCAACTGGTCAT
>VUQI01000481.1:17215-30275 GCA_015106735.1 Paratilapia polleni | reverse complement strand
AACCTCTGGAATGTGATCAAGAGGAAGATGGATGGTCACAAGCCATCAAACAAAGCTGAGCTGCTTGAATTCTTGCACCAGGAATGGGATAAAGTCAACCAACAGCAATGTGAAAGACTGGTGGAGAGCATGCCAAGACGCATGAAAGCTGTGATTGCAAATCAGGGTTATTCCACCAAATACTGATTTCTGAACACTTCCTAAGTTAAAACATTAGTAATGTGTTATTTAAAAATGAATATGAACTTGGTTTTTTTGCATTATTTGAGGTCTGAAAACACTGGACCTTTTTTGGTATTTTGACCATTTTTCATTTTCTGCAAATAAATGCTCTAAATGAAAAATATTTGGTATTTGGAATTTGGGAGTTATGTTGTCAGTAGTTTATAGAATAAAACAAAAATGTTCATTTTACTCAAACATATACCTATAAATAGCTAAATCAGAGAAACTGATAATTTTGGAGTGGTCTCTTAATTTTTTTCCGGAGCTGTATGTTGGCTCGTCTGGAAATGTGCATATCCTGCTGAAGTGAGGTCAAAGTGTCCAGGTAAGTGAAAGGTAATCCTTTAAGTGAGAGAATTTAACTCTTTCAGAAAGTAAACAGCCAACCATTTGAGGAGGTATTGTTGTTGGGTAGTGTAAAAGAGCTGCAAGAGTGCCCTGAGGCACAGTGTATGAGTGACACAGGAAAGCTATAGATACATGCAGCAGGGAGAGGTTTTTGTTTGTGTGTGTGTGTGTGTGTGTGTGTGTGAACCTCTCAAGCCATGTCTCACACTGCCTGCAGCCTTGAACAGCTCTGTGGCAGGGAAAATAAGAGCAGATGCCTCTTCACTGGGGTGCATCAGGCCACCAAATCGGAAATATCACTGATCAAGTCTCAATTCAATTACAGGCCACCAACTGATGCATAGCAGAATCTGTTTGTGTGCATGACAGGGTGGGTCCTTACCTCCATATGTGTGTCTGAAAAGTGTGTGTGTTATGTGTGTGCGGGCATGCGTAGCTGCTGTGTTAGTGTTCCGGGTTTGAGGGGGAAGAAGGATGACCCCGCACAGCTGACGGTCAGTCATGCAGGACAGAACAACACAATAACACTCTTGTTAACTAGGACATGGCGTACCCCCCACCTGTTACCCCAAGAACCACACACAGACAGGCACATGCTTGCACATGAACAGACATACTTAAAAACCCACTCTCTCTCTCTCTCTGCCACACACAATCTCTTATTATACACACATACACTTTTTTTTAAGTGTTTCAAGAAACACAAAAGGTGCTTCCCTGTGCTGGCTCATTTGAGGCCTCTCCTTCCTTCATTTAGCAAGGCATCCATTTATCTCTGGGCTGTCAGGGGGTTTCTCATCACTTAACACACTTCCTGTGTGTCTGTCTACCAAAACACAGTAAACAGGCTTCTCAAATGAACATGTTCAGTCTGGACCAGGCCTGGCTGGAGAAGAGTGGAGAGGGCTTGCAGAAACCCTAGAAAACTAACACACTAGTTTATCTTTTCTTACAGTGTAGTATTAAACATGTATGTGTGCACACTATATTGTTAACATCGTAATCAAAGTTAGCCAGGCAATATGAATGACATTTGGCTATAGGTGAAGGCAAAAAATCAGATTTAAAAATACTGAAAACACACTCAACATGCTTCTAAATCTATTAACAAGAAGCCAAAATGACATAGGTTTGGTGTTCAGTGATCAGACGTCAGCTCAGTTTCTAAATTCAGCACAAGAGAAAACTGAGTGCTGAATTAAAGAAGCAATGGGTGTGTGAACACTGTGTTACACTGTGTAACATGCTCTCCAGCTGTCTTTTTTGTACAGGGGTTTCCACAAGGATATGGAGTAGCCAGCTCGGGAGGCCCGGGGGCATGCCTCACCAGACAAAAAATTTAGATGTCAAAGCCCAGATTTGGTGGTACATTCTAATGCTCCCAATCCCTAATAGCATACGCTCATTTTAATTACTGCATATTAAAAATAACAAATAACATTGTAAACATGTAATGAATTATTGTAAAGGAAAATTAGGCTCCTTGTGTGTCCTAGCCAACAGTCTTGAAATAGCTATTATATTAAATTATGCTTAATTCTAATTAGAACTTTAAGAATCATTTGACTTAATTTTTTATATTTTTTATTCACTGACATCCTAACTGCAGGTTTTTTTCAAGACATGCCACAGTGATGATTCTGAGGCATAGTCTGTATTTTCCCTGTATGACACAGGACTATTACCTAGATAGCAAGGCCTTTTTCAGTGTGTGTTTGCAATGTGTTCTAAAGATGGCTCTGCTACAAAAAGCACAATATAAGTAAAGTCAATTAATGAATTTGTTTGTTTATTAATACAATAAACCAATGCACTCTCACTTCCAAAGTGTCCTGTGACTGTGATTTTCCTGCTCTGGAATACTACTTTGTTGGAAGCTGGATAACAAACGGAAGAAGGCTATAACAGTCACCTGCCTTCACGGCACCTGTTTAAATCCAATCAGAGACAGGACTCGAGCAGGTGTCTTAGAGTTTGATTTCACTTTCTTTTTAGTCTTAGTTACTGACAAGTTAGTTTAGTCACTAAAACTACCTGGTTAGCTTTGAGTTTAAATTCACACTTTCAAAACATTAACTAAACACTACAAGCCAATCTTCTATGATCTGCAGTAAGCTTGTACACTCATTTCTTACCACATGCACAGCATACTTGTCTATAGTCTCAAACATCTTCGTGCTTACTTGGAGTGGAGGGGAAATACAAAAAGAAAAACCTATAGAAGACCCTATAGAAGAAAAAGGCCTATAGATCTCCTAAACCCCTCTCCATTTCACCAGGCAGAGAAAAATGGGTCTGTATGATTCACCTGGGTCACATTTTCAGGACTGAAAGCTCAGAATTCTGAAAAATCCTTTCCCTGACTAGAGAAACATAATCAATAATATACTGATATTAAACTGTCTTAAATTGCATTGCTTTGGGGAATTTAGTTTATAAACTTTGATGCCAATAAATCCTATTGTGGTTTTAAAAGATGGAACTTGTTTGTAGCCAAGTGAGTAAGAAAAAACATGTGTATGTGTGAAGAGAGTGTTTGTTTATCTATATGTGTCACACTTTCTTCAATGGTGTGTTGCTCTTGTTTATTGTCTACAATAGACAACATATGCTTTGAGAGCTCTCAAGCCATCACTCAGTAAAGTTTAAAAAATGAAAATAAGCTTACTTTACATGATGGGTCACAAATGCAGAGACTTGTTTGTACCCTAACTGTATTACATCCATCATTCCACAATGGTTTTTACAATATGTACGTATTCTGTCTCACAGTGTACTCAACTTTTGACTTTGTTTAGACAGCTCAGCCATGGGAAACACTGTGTTAGACATAATCTACACAAGATGGAGACTTAGCTTTTCAGAGAGTAAATCGTTCAGTCATACCAATGAATGATATAGGCTGGGAGATGCAGAAAGACATGGCTATTCAGATATGAGAGAAGATATGCTTTGCTATTTGAGTAATTTGCTGATGAGGAAATTTATTACATAATGAAGAAACCTTTCCAGACTTTTAGGCAGTCCTCAGAATATCTGGCGACTATGTTTGTGAACAACAGGTACTGGCTGTACATATGAGAAGAATATTTCAAAACATTTAAAAATGTGAAAAACTGGAACTAAGAAAGTGAGCAATGGAGAAAAGGAATGACACGGGTACATGTTTGTGTGTGGTGAGCTGGGGCAAAGGGGCGAGAAACGAGGGGCAAGCGAAAACAAATTCACAATGCCAGCCCAACTTCCAAAAGTGTGAAAATCTCTATAAACCCATCAGCTCCAATAACAGGCAAGACTGAATAGATGAGAAACAGAGGAGGCGGAGAGAGAGGCAGAGCAGAGCCACAGAATGAACTGGCCTCCCCCATTCACTTTTAAATTTCCTCCTCCACAGTCCCCTGCACACTGTTAATTACTGGCCAGGCATTCCCCTGCCACCTTTTCACACATAACAAGCACCCCATCCAGACCCACCGCTGGAATATGCCTGCAGCCTAAGGATCAAGACCAATTATGGCCCTAAGCTGGACCCATTTCTGTTTAGCCCGAGGGGGGCGCGGAGGGTGTTAAACAGGCAGAGGAGGGAAGCAGAAGTGGTGGAAGTGTTATTTTTCCCACAACATAAATATGTCTGTTTATTTCGGTGTTGCTTGCTGAGTTTACCGCTGTAAAATTACAAAACGTAAAACTATAAAACTGACATTCCATGAAACATAAAGAAGTTAGTCACATATGCACAATATTTAACAGATATAAGCTTGTATTTGCACGTAATCAAACACAGACACACACAGAAAATGATGTTGGATAAAAGTATTAAGTAGAAGACCTTCCTGAAAAATTATGGATGATGGATAATCAATGAGAAACGTGGCAATGAAATATTGAGGCACACAGAGTGAAAGAGTGAGAGGGTAGGAAAAAGGGGAAGCGGCAGGAGTAGAAAGGGAAGTGGAGGAATATATTGGAGTAAAAACACAAGACTTAATGAAAATGTTGATTTTCTCTCTCAAGATAGAGGACAACACACACAAACGCAAATCCATGGGTGGAAATACCAACATAAACTATATGGATGAATGCACAAATGCACACCAACAAACACATACATAAACACACGCACACTTTCAAATTACAGCTCTGAGAAGCCATTAGTTTCATATATAAGCAGACCTGCTGATGAAAGCTCATAAAGGTGGCTATGTAAATAAAACAAATGAAAAGCCAGTGCTCAGAGGTGAGAAGGAGAAAGGAAAGAAAGAGACCCTCAGGGATTTATTGTTTGTGAAAGGCTGCTCCATTTACTTTCACCAGTGGAGAAGTGAGCGGTGCCATCACAGAGGCATTAGCTAGCATCTTCTAATGGCAGAAAAACAGCACACCCAGCATCAGTCTCACAGCTCAGTGAACTGAAAAAGGTGAGGGAAAGAAGACATGGGTGGGAACCACACATGCAGAGAGGTTGTGACCCTCTCACATGCTATCCACAAGGTATATACAGAAAGACACACATTCGCAATAATATTTCAGCTATTACATGTCTTATCAGGACGATTTTCCGCATGAGGCCAAAGAGGTGAAAGGTTGCGGCTTGGGCACGCACTTTTCATTGTGTGCAGCAGTGGAAACATCATGTGGTAAAGAACGTGTTCAGGGCTAGTGAAGGAGAATATGACCTATGATCAAATTCACAACTTAAAGAAGAAATATTACTTCTTCTTTAAGTAGTGATTTTTGTGCTTTTACTTACAGGAAAGTTAGTATAGGCAGCATGGTGGTGCAGTGGTTAGCACTGCCACTCACAGCAAGAAAGTCCTAGGTTCAAATTCAGGCTGGGGCCTTTCTGTGTGGAGCCTGCATGTTCTCCCATGTTCTCCAGCTTCTCCCCACAGTCCAAAGACATGCATACAGTTAGGTTAATTGGTGATTCTAAAATGGCCAAAGGTGTAAATGTGAGTTGTCTGTCTCTGTGTGTTAGCCCTGTGACAGACCGGCCTGTCTAGAGTGTACCCTGCACTTCGCTGTATGACAGCTGGGATAGGCTCCAGCCTTCCGCAACCCTGAATTGGATAATCGGACGGATGGATGGAAAATGAATGATGACAATGAAGACAGCAAAAAGTCACAGTACAAAATACTGAACATAAAATCCATGTTATATTAAATCACCTAAAGTCATATAAACAGTTGTTATTCATGATACAAGTAAATAAGTTCACTTCATGTACAGTTAGGTCCATAAGTATATGGACAATGACACAATTTTTGTAATTTTGCCTCTGTACACCACCACAGTGGATTTTAAATCAAACAGTCAAGATGTGATTGAAGTGCAGACTTTCAGCTTTAATTCAAGGTCACCTCTGATCTCACCCTAATAGAGCATACTGAAGACAAAACTGAAGGCAGAGAGACCTACAAACAAGCAGCAACTGAAGGTGACCGCAACTGAAGGTGTCTTGAATGCCTCTCAAGACATTAAATGCAGAATTTGGTGATGTCTATGGGTTCTAGACTTGAGAAAAGTGTGTGATTGTCCAAATACTTATGCTTAATACTTAGGCATTCATATTACTGTTTCAAAGTCTCAAAGTTTTTACTGGAATACCATTATTCCAAAAATATTCTCCTCAAAAAGGTTTTCCATTAATATGTCACCTGTCTGTAGCTTTATCATGCCTTAAACTCAATCTGTCATGTCTAAGTGAGTACTAAAAGAGCCAGCCAGGACTTCATGACTTCATGTTTGTGCAGGGGCCAAAACGGGGCTTGATTATATTTTCATTCAGTCAACTTTCAGTCAACATGAATGTACAGGAACACCTCAGTCAGGTATGTAAAAAAAAGTGTTGTAACATGTAACTGAATAAAGAAAATAACAGACATTTTAACAACCTAAAGCATTAGGTACCTGTTTTACATAGCTATGTGAAAAGGAAAGCCAATAATCTGACTATATCTGATACACCAATCCCACTAAAGGTCTGACAGGTGAATAGAACAGATCCAGCAATTGGTGGGAGCAGCATACAGTGAGAAAAATGGGTTTCTGTACTTCCTGTGACATGACCATGCTTCCCATGGTGTGGCATTTAGCATAAACAGATGAGCTAATCTGAGCTGTGGATAAGGCACCTGCCTCATTCCACTAAATAAATAAGCCCTGTATCCCAATCTTCCTCCACTTTTGCCTCTCTCTACACTCCCATACCTCCATCCCCTGCTGTGCTGCTGCTCTCCATTTATTTCTCCTCCTCTCCATCAGTCGGGTAGATGGAAAGAGGGAACGAGGGAGAGTAAAAGTGGAAAAAATAGAAAAGGGCTCATATCATTGCTGGGCCAAAGGTGAGTCGCCTGGGGAGGCAGCGGGAATGAAATTCTCCCAGTCCCATTTTACCAGCCATTCAAAGCACATTACTCTGGAGAAGGGGAAACTTATAAAGCCCTTGCACTTGAACACATTTCTGTGTGTTTACGGGAGACAGAGAAGGGCTGCTGCACCCATGCCTCAGTAATAGATTCCCAATTTAGGGTCACTTCTCCTCTCTCTCCTCCTTTTGTCTTTTTGTCCCTCTCTTTTACTTGATAAGTCTCCCTCTCCTCCTCCTTTCCTATATTCATTTTCTCTCTTTCTCTATATACATTTCTCTGCAGGCATGCTGCCCTCCCCTCGAGCTAGGATAGCTAGAAGGGACCCTCGCAGTCTGTCTGCTTGCAAAAGGAATATCAGGAAAACTGTTTGTTTGTGTCTGCCCCTGTAGACACTGCAAATTGTTTCACTGAGGAGGGCCGATGGAACTGATGATATAACTGTCATCTCCATAACTTGATGGCAGTCTATGATAGCTGCACTGTAACTGTAGTCAGCTGCTGGTGTGAATAACTGCTGGAGCAAATACCTTTTTGAAAATGATGCAATAGTTTGCTGCAAAATGGGGCAGTTCATTAGAGGGGTAGAATAAAAGGTTCTGTAATCAAATTCTCTACTAAAGCCTTTTTTCAAAAAGCAGGTAAAGAGTGCAAGAGGTTATTTCCAGAAAGATATATGATGGTAATATTTAAAATATTCACAAGACCTACTTCTTTCCACATCAGTCACATCATTATTTCAACTGGGGTATTTTGCAGTTTCCTGAATTTGCTTATGACATAAGGTATGCTAATAACTGCATCACTTAAACACAGTCTCTTGGGCTATAATAGTGTAACCATGTGGGATGATGCTGTCACTACAGTAATTACAGAAATACTACCAAGGTGGAAGGGCAACCTGCTCATAATAGTTGCCAAATTAGCTTATCTGTAAGGCATAATAGGGTTCTAACACCTTGTAGCAATAGTAGACTCTCATTATTGCAGTGCCTTTACATGTTTCTGCCATTAACGTGGGTTACATGAAATATGAATAGAGGATGTTTTGTCTACTGTTATTGGATCAGGCCAAGGCATGCTGTGTGATTGGCCATATTTTTTTATTGACACAGATAAGTTTGGCTAAAAGTGAACTAATTATCATATTATGGTTCTATTACATGAAGTTGCTCACAGGCTATGATTAACCCCTGCACCTCTCCTAGTTTAACAACTGAGCGGTCACTGGGTATTATTTCAACTGCTTTTAATTAGGTTACTATGTTATATTTTCAGGATTCCTATTGGCTGCTTGGGGATAAAAGTATACCATAAATGCCTACTTCATAGCTATACATTTCCCTTTAAGCTAATTTAATATAATTGAGTTACAGATGTAATGACCCTTTAACTATTGGATAGAGAGAATGGAACACCGGTTACACAGGCTAATCTCACAACAAAACATTATAAAATAATGTATAACTGCACAATACTGAATTCTGATTATTTATATATTTGCATGCACATCTTCTAATGATTATTAAAAACTTGAAGTTTAAGTCAAGCACAAAACAGACAAAGATAAAACATGAACAGAAAGAAGAACTAAACATCTCAGTGTCTTGTCAGAAGCTGTTTCAGGCTGAGGAGAGCAGACATCAGTGAATGTCTCTGGAAGCCAGCCGTTTACAGTGGACGGCAGGCTGCCCATCAGTGACAGGCCCCAGGCCAGTATACAAGTGGAGGACCCGATAGGAGCTGGCAGGTGAGACCTGGCCTGGAGTCAGATCATACAAGTCCAGCTGGGGCTAACACATCAGGAGACAACAGCACAATGCAGGTGGCCTGACACAGACGTAAATATGACCTGCCACTGATGGACTCTGACTGAATTTGGCTCGATTCAAATCAGGTTTTATTTGCATTGAGAAGTATTGTGAGGAGGAATGCTGTCAAAACCTCACGGGGCCGAAAGAAACTACTGAAGTCAAAATGTGTCTCAATGAACTCCAAAAACTTAAATGCTTTTATTGTTGATTATCTTTATTCTAAACACACCATTCTAAGTAACCCTTTAAAACTGTTAAGATTTCATATGTTAAAATCTTGACAGAACATCAGCACAACCTTTTCATGATTCCTTTAAACAGCCGATCTTCTATTTATTCCATAATCTTTTCTCAATTTCCCAAAGTAGAGGGTACAAAAAGGGCCCCCTTTTTTTTCTTGAGACCATAAGGGTGTATTTTAATCAACATCGTGTGCAAATGAAATGTCACGCCCTTTAATGTGAGAGCACCGTGGGAAATGTCGATAGAAATGTCAAGTGGTTGCAGGGATGTGGGACCAGAGGGGTTGATGTCATCCATGGTACAGTAGACTAAGGGGCCACTGGGCATAACCAACCTTAACAATGAGGACAGCAGAGTGAAATTAGGATTGGTTTGAGCTTGATCCCCAGCTGCACCACACGTTTGAGCAGATGTGATCAATATGATCATTAGCTTGATTTAGAAAAACATAAGTACACAAGAGTTATGTTTAAATCACATCTAGTGGGACACATTGATGGTGTACAGTATGCTGACTTATTAACTAATTTTATAGTCACCCTAGGGAAAACAGTGGTTAGAGACCGCAGCATGACCAAAATTATTGCAACCATGTACAATGAACTTGCAGTCTCGTTGGCTTTTAAATGGTTGCTTTGAAGACGGGGACCAGGTCTGCAACCACTGGCAGTCATTGACTGTAGCTTCAAAGCACCTTTGGTGCGTCAAGACGGCAATAAAATGCCAATAAGATGGAGTCAGTCTGCTATCAGTCAGCTGTTAGTTTGCGATTGAATGGGTCAAGTTGGCAATTACAGCTGATTAACTGTGATAAATAGTCAAAAATTGCAAATCTGTTCCCATCTGTTGCAAATCTTTTGCCGTCTACATATGCAGAAATTCACATTAAACAGAAATTCACATTAAATACTTTTTCAGATTTCAGAGTCCAACCAGATCCTCATACATTTGAAACAGAAATTCTAACTGGAATTAACTGGAAATTGACATAGGCACTCAGCAACCTTGCTTTTATGTAGAAATATAACCAGAATACAACCAGTTGGCAATCAGGTGAGTCGAGTCCCCTATTGCAAAAGGACGCATCGCAAACCAGTTGTGCTCATCGGTGCAGACTGACTCAGACTGACTGCAACATGTTGGCAATCTGTGTGTGTTTATAAATTAAACGGCAGTTGTTTGCAAGCCTTCACCAGGGTATTGCACGCTCAACCACTGGGTGACCAGCTGGTTGCCGCAGCTACTTGCTATCAGTGCCAAATGTGAAAAAATTCAATGCAATCACCAGGCAACCACCGATTTTTCCTACTTGCAGGGAGGTTGCCACCCTAGTTTTACTCTAGTGTGACTGAGACATAAGACTGACAGAAAGGAGCTGAATTCCCAGCCTACAGGTACAGTTTTATTAATCACATTTTTTTGATTAGGCAGTGGATTTCTACCTGGAACAATTTAGGGTTGTGGAGTTTGAACCCTATTCAGATTGAGATTCATTGGTAGTGCATAGTTTATGAACACACGGCAAACAAAAAGGACACATTTCTCATGTTACATTATATTTTAAAACTCAAATAGATTAAAATCACTACGCAATGAAATAAAACTGATACACTTTCACTATGTGTATATCTAGCAGAGTATGCCCACATGTCAGGTTCACTGCAATGGAGTCTCAAAATAACTGAAGGTAAACACACACTGATTGTTCACTTTGAAAAAGCAATCAGCTTTCTAAATAATGTCTTTCATTAACCGATCAGAGCAGATTTAGGTAAGAGGACTTCCTTTGCTGCTCTTCACCAACCAAAGGGTTGAAATTTGCTGTTCTTAAAGTAGAGAGGGATTATTTTCCCTTGCAGATATAATGGTCCACCTGTCAAAGGGAGTTAGAGATGACGCCATATCACTGACAGGTACACTATCACCCTGCCCAAAATTCAATATTTCTCAGTGGAAAAATAAACTATAGGGAAAATAAGGACATAGAGTGTGCACCTACTGGGAGAGACAGGGCTACTCATATCTTGCTGACGACATAATTCTACTGCCAGAGAGAGAAAGAACGAGAGCGAGACAGAGATGGTGTCTGGGCATGTACCTATGCAGACAGATTGTGCTATGTATAAGTATGGTGTGCTATAGTGGAAGGGACCTGGGCTCAAGCTCAAATTAACTGTGTGGCAGACTGGACTGTCAACTGCAATTACCTGCCTCACACTTCCTGGACCATCTTGGTAATTTATTTTCTCTTCCCCTCCCTCCATGCTTTCCTCTCCCTTCCCTCACTCTCTCTATGGTCCCTCATTCCAAACATCACTGGCAAATATAAACAACCCTTGGCCACCTCCCTGCAACTTGGAAGGCCTTATAATTGGAGCCTTGCACATTTAGGGGCTATTTTAGGTGAGGAGATGGGCCCTAACCCTCTGCTCTGTCTCAGTCCCTCTCCCCCGTGCCCTCTCGACCACATTAAGGGACAATTATCTCTGTCTAGTCAGGCAAGGCAAGGGGTTTAAGTTGAATAGCCACTGGCTGTCACTGATTGCTTTTTTAGATTTATTAGATTACAAATTAAATTGGAGGAATTGGCTTGTGGTGCTGGAAGTCAGGAAGCTTTCTATGTATGACAATGTGTGTGTGAGAGGGACAGTTTGTGTGTGTATGCATTAATACACATTTTTTCTGGATAAAGGGAAGTGGGTGGTGCCATAAGACACAAAATTTAAAATCATGGTCATGGGCAGTTCCAGGGTTGAACACATGGGTGAATATACAATGATGATTGTCCACATTATTATGTCATGAGGCAGAAACACACCTTGTACACCTTTAGCCTGTATATGGATACATACATGTAAATGTACACAAAACTTCACATTCATATTCATTTACAACGTTTTGCTATGAAACACATCCATGTCTTGGAATCAAGTAATAAAATATATAGAATAAGGGCTGTATGTCCTTTGAGTGTATTCACATTTATATATATTATGTATTCAAACATTTATGTGAAGTTGAACTTGTATGCACCATACAGTGCATGCCTATATATGTAAGCATGTCCATTCACTGTATCATCTGTTAGAGTGAGAGGTGATTATAGGGCTATGACGTGCCTAAAGGCTCAAATCCACCTCGGTAACACGGTTATAGTCATGATCCCTTGACGCTACTGTCCCTGCGGGGAAAGCAAACATTTAGCCATGATGAAAAATCATGTAAGAAAAGCCACTGCTTGGCTCAAGTGCATTTATGCGTATTTATACAGCCTCATTCTGCTCTTTATCCCGTTGCATCATATCATCTCGAGGAGAGTGTGGCGGTCTAGGCAATCCAGCCATGCAGTCACACAGTTATTCAACTATGTGAATTAGCTCTGGGCTAGTGGCCAGTTGTAACAGGCAGTCTAATCATCTCCATGGCTCTGCTACCTCTGTTACATTTTAAATGGATACTTTGCTGGCTCAGGTATATGGTAATAATACTATAGTTTTAATGCAATCCACATATTAACTGTATCTGCTCTATCTGCTGGTATATAGTTTTGTAATATTACCAGCTGACTCACTGAAACATTACATGAGACTTGAAGGTACATAACTAAGCTGTACTGGTTCAGTCTGTATAATATCGTTTTCTTAGCTCTTTCTTATTTTTATTTTACATCTTTTACTCTTTTGCCATTATTCTTCCTTCATCTATCATGTTTACTTTCTGCATCCATTCTTTTTTTCTCTTTTCTTCATAACAGACAAAAAAGCCTGAGAAAGAAGTGTAAGGAATTATTTCCTTTCTTCAATGCTATCCTTATGAAAATATAATTGGGGCAAACAGGCCCTTACCATGCAGGATACTGTCTAGGTGATTTAAGAAAGTGAGGTGGGAGAGCGGATGCATGGATTGAAGATGGGAAAAAAGAAACATAGTATGGCGTGGAGAAAAGAGAAAGAGAGAGGGAGCGAGAGAGAAACCGATAGGGCCATACTGCCGGTTCCACTCTATTTCCAGCCCAGTGTCAAAATGAATTTCACATCTTAATATGGAGAAAGTGCTTACTC
>VUQI01000481.1:0-17195 GCA_015106735.1 Paratilapia polleni | reverse complement strand
TTGGTGGCAGTAGCAGTAAAGGAAAGGGAGGAGATGGGCTCAAGAAAGGGGATGGAGAGGGGGATAACAATGAGAGAGGAATAATGCTGACAGTAAAATAAAGAGAAGTGAGAACTCAATTAAAGGCAGGGAGTTGACAGGGTGGGGGCTGGCCCTTAGGTGCAGAGCGGGAGGGACGGATAGTAGGGGACTCTCCTGCCTTAATGAGCTTAGCCCCAGGGCCTGACTCACTGGTTGACTGGCTAAAACTGTATGACCAAATGGCTGCTCAGATGACTGTAACTCCACTGCCAATGTGAAGAGCGGCACAGACTTCGATGAGCTGGTAAGTAGAGACTAATCAGCGATGATCTAATGTTGTCATTTGTAAATTTATGTCTTGCTTGCTTGCTTGAGTCTGTACAATGGATGTGATGGTGTGATTTTGTGATGCACATTCTTCTGCGTTTCTCAAGGATAAAAAGACTATTCATAGGTTAGGGTGTTTTTTCCACCAACATTAATGGTTGTACAGGCAGCATACTTACCATGACATCAGCACCAAATTACAGTGAACATGGAAAAGAATTTACTAGAATAGCCAGGTTACAAGGGAATAATAACACTATTTGCACACTGTGTTCTCAGCTCAGTTTTATCTCTGTGTTGGTAAAAACAAATACCAAATCATTTCATAAACCTCCTTTTTTGTACTTAGAATATTATTATTAACCCCCATTGGATAGAAAGACTCCAATTATTTCCTCCTATTATTTCCATGCCTGGATGGAAATTATGTTTATTAATTTTTCTATCCGCAATTTGTCCTCACCATTTCTGAATGGTTTCACCCTTTTCCACTGACGTTGCTGAGATGGAACATGAGCACTTCATTTTACCAGCAGTGAAAAGTCTCTTCTCATGATTCTGTATGTATTTTCTGTTGTCTTTATCACCACATTAACAGCAGGAGAAAAATGAGAGACAAGAAGGAAAAAAAAAAATCTACCAAGACTGCCAAGTGGCAAAGTTGAGCTAAAGCTGGAGCGTGGAATCACATGAAGTAAAGCACCTCGAGGGAGAGAGCGAGAGTGAAAGAAAAGGGAGAGAAAAGGAGATAGAGGCAGTGTGATGGGCTGCTGCTGTTCAGTGTTGGGGATGATAAAACAGTGGGGGTGAATAAGGGCCTTGAGCTATGATAAACATATGGACACACAAACACCCTTATACAGATGCTCAAACACACACACCGCTGTGTCTCTTCACTCAAGCACCTGCCTGTTCATGGATGGGGTTGATTGCACAGCCCTGACTCATCCTTGGCTACATGTTAAACCCCAGGGAGCCTCCGATTGGCATGAAGATACTAATGGAGTGAAGCAGGAGAGCTGCTGGGAATGGCAAATCTCCGGCTGTGGGGATGCACCGGAAGTCTATGTGGGATCAGGCTCCCGCCCGTCAGCCCTGAGTTTTGATCTACAGTGAGGCACTGCTTTTGATGTCTTAATCATCTCCCTCAATCGAGCTCAGGGATTTTGGGGAAAGGAGAGCAGAGGGGAGGGGAGAGGAGAGAGGCAACAGGGCAAGCCCAAGGATGTGAGCCCTGTGTGGGAAAAGGCTCCATGACACAGCCTGTTTGTCTCTGGATGACTAACTCTCAGTTGGCTCTTCAGCCTCTGAACCTGTTCTAAACACTTTAATATCAGCCGCCCTGGTTTTATGTTTGGGACTGCTTACACTCTAACCTACTTTTGATCTGTTTAAAAAAATGTTTAAAGCTAATTGATAAACTTATCTACACAGTATACCTGGAAAGACCTAGAGAAAAGATGTTGCACTCACAGAAAGCAAAGTTCGTACAATGTTACAAGGCTGAACTTCAGAGGAAGCCCAAGTCAAAGAGTCTCCACAATGATCATAAGAGATGCAACAGAGAGCCAGAGTTCAGCACAATCCAATTAAATCAGCAACCACTGTCTTGAGTGAGGAGCAGAGGCCAGAAACAAGAAGAAGAAGAGGTTCAGAGACAGAGCAAATGAGAAATGGAGAAAGAAATAGAGAAAGAGAGAGACTCAAGATTAAACAGACAGATAAAAGGGGAGTGAGTCAGAGATGTATTCATTCATCAAAAGTTACAGACCCCCACCCACGGCTTTTCCTCAGGGCTAAGTGTTCCATGGAGAAGCCTGATGAACTGATGAGCTGAGGGAGAAGTGCGAAGAAAGAGAGAGAGAAGGAGGGAAGAAGAACCCCTCCACCCACCACATCCAACCCCCCACTGCAACCACTATAACTATCTAAAGAGAACATCACAGCATGCCGTGTCATCTCCACAGTGCACAGTTAGAAGACACAAGCAATTAATAAGTCAACAAAACTGGGGTTTTTCAAATACCATGTCATAGTGCCACATTCCACTGCAGGAGAACAAAAACTAGTATATGCCTTCACATAAAGGAAAAAAAATCACTCTTCATGTCAAAACACATTAGGGAAAATTTCTAATGAGATGTTTGAAGTTTAAACAGAAGTCTCTAATATAGCAAAATACTTTATTAAAAAGTAACTGCGATGACGGGGTTGGTACTCAGCAGGGGAGTAATAAGCATCCACAGGTTAACTGCAACAAGTGACAAGCCTACAGGGAGGTACAGTGATGCCTGACATGAAAGCGATAGCTATCAATAAAGCACATTTGTCTGTATTTTGCTTCACTTTCTGATCTTTAAATCTCTCTTTTGTTTTAATACAAAAAGAGTTCTATTTTAATAAGATCCTGTTAATATCTTGATTTGATTTGTTAGCTCCAAACATAACATAAAATGTTCTCTCTGGGCATATTATTGGTGATTCTAAATTGACCATAGGTGTGAGCGTGAATGTGAACCATTGTCTGCCTCTCGGGGTTAGCCCTGCGATGGACTGGCGACCTGTCCAGGGTGTACCCTGCCTGTCACCCAATGACAGCTGGGATAGGCTCCAGCTTCCCTTTTGTGAACCTGAATTGGATAAGCATTTAAAAAAAAAATGGATGCCTGGATATGCTTCAAAATGTCAGTGTTTATTTTAGTGGAAGAGCTAACAATACTAAAATTG
Source organism: Paratilapia polleni (assembly GCA_015106735.1). Classification (NCBI taxonomy): domain Eukaryota; kingdom Metazoa; phylum Chordata; class Actinopteri; order Cichliformes; family Cichlidae; genus Paratilapia; species Paratilapia polleni. The sequence goes on along the minus strand of VUQI01000481.1, from coordinate 14,120 downwards.
AATGACATATTACTGCACAAAAAAGCACAGGTTTGTAAGAGGAGGTAAGACTGCAGACAGACATGTTAACCATCTGAGATCTGATATCTTCAACTACAGTTGTTGAGCTGTCTCTGTGTCTAACTAATTATCCTGTAGATATCTGTTCTCTCTGCTAAGTGGGTTGGGATAAGACACTTTTATTCCACTCCAGTCAATAAAGGCATCCCAACATTCAAACATGAAAATGCCATCAAACTTTGTGCGCTCCAGATTGTGACTGCTGATGATGACACACTAGCACATCACTTTACACTTTTCTCTGGCTTGAATCACCTATCAAACTGTCTAATACACACAGCTGTGAATTAAATAAAAATACAATTTTGATTAAAGATTCAACAACATCAACCAGAAGTGTGTAGTAGTCCAAAACATTGCCCTAACATGCCAAAACTAGGAACACAAATATAATCAGTGTGTGATCATTTTAGTGTGATATAACAATCATTGTCAATGATTACATTACTACCGGTGCTCCTAATTAAGGTTATGGTATGCTGACAGCTTGTCTTAGCTCTACTTGGTAAGTTGATGTCTTGTAAAGCCCATTTTGTACAATTAAAAACTCCAAAATGTGAGGTACCAATTTTTTAAGTCAATACTGTGTGTGTACAAGGCAGACAATGACATGTATCATGAATCTACTTACCTAATCCTGCATTCCAATTGGATGGCTAGCTGATTTATAAGGAGGCTTTGTATAGAAAAAGAAGTGCACTTGGTAACTCTGCGATTTGTCTGAGAATGGGAGGAGATCAGCTCCTGGACCACAGCTCTAAGCGGCTAGTACAGCTCTAGGAAACAGGCATAAAGAATTTGTCTGGCTGGGGCTCAGTAAAATAATATTCGACTTATATTTATGACTTCAAAGGGAACATATGAAAAAATAAAATCCTACCAAGCACCAGAGCCTGAGCTCTAGCCAGGCTAGTTTACACTACTCATTTAGTAATTCCACAGTCTATGAACATATAGATAAATGTCACTGATAGGGACCTTAACTGCCTTGAGACACCTACTACAAGCCCTGAAATGAGGTGTTCAGAGATGACTGTTACATTTCTTTAAGTTTGGAAAAAAAAAATATTGAGCTTTCCCTTTACGAAATTATGGTGCGCATTAAGTCTAACTCTTTAACCACTGAATTTAATCCATCAATTACCCAGGGAGCTGTTGCGAATTCTTCTCATCGCCTGCAAATTGTGGTGTCTCTCTCATGCACACACGCACACACACACACACATGCACACACACAGTCTCGTGGCAGATTTGCCGCTTGCTATATTTATCTGGTACCGATGCATATTTATTTCTAATTCTTACATGGCTGCAGGCTGTGCCGTGATTCGCCATCCTCTACCGGCATTAGTGGCCTATAATAGGGCTTAGAATTACATGTGGAACCCTGTTGGAGTCTCATGGCTGGATTTAAGGTGGGATTTATCATGTTCAGAATTATTCACTGCTCAAGCGCCTTTCCAGGCTCTATGAAGGAAAACGGCTGGGCTAAGACACCCAAAAAGGCCAGTATGGAAAACAGGGAGGATGGGAAGTGAATAACAGAATGGGATGGAAGGAGGGGAGAAGTGGAGTTACTGGGAAAAGTATAACCAGGTGGAGTAATGGCAGAGAAAAATGAGGAATTTTAGGAAAATGTAATTTCAGCTGAGCAGACAAAATATCTGGATGAATAGGAGCCAAAGAGCTATGGAATTTCTTCAAAGAAATGTGGTTCTGGACAGCCTTGAGACCATTTCATTCCATGACAAAATTTTATTTCATGCACATTTGACTGTCAAGTCAAATACAATTGAAATTACTTTGATCTGTGTTTTAGACCATTCACATCTAGTAATTATAATGCAATGATCATCATCAAGCATACCTCATACTCTCTTTTATTTTAGGCAACATCTTATAGCCAATGAATACAATGATACACATGTGCGGGCACTGACTTACACGCACACAAATGATTGTGTTGTGGAAAACACGATAGAAAACGGGGTCCTGCAGGCTATGCTCTCTCTGCCAATACTGTTGACACACATCAGTCTTAACAGTGCTTGGTTCACCTCTCAGAAGAAAGAGGGCAGGGGATGAAACACACACCTCAGGGGTTAAAATAACATGTCTGAAGGCATACACTCTGCAGACTGCTAAGCACAAATAATGCCAGAGAGCAAAACAACTCATATAAAGTTGGGGAGAGACAACCAGCTTAACATTGTCAAATCAAAACTTCATTTATTTTACATGACAATGATTCTGTTCATGCAAGAAGTTAATGTACATGGAGTGTCAAACCAAAATGTTTGAAGATGAAACATCACAACTTGGATGTAACTTGGTGTGATGCAAAAAATAGCCCTGACACATAGAATACTTAAATGTAAAAGGCTCTAACAAAGGACAAGTCATTGATTAAAGAGTCAGTATGAAATACCAATAAACAGTAACAGGTTAGAAAATATGGCTAAATAAAACTAAAGGCTTATTTATTTTGCATAATACACTGTTGGTATAATCAACAAGTCATAATTAATTTATATTGATCTCTACTTTTCACTCAATTGTTGCAGACAGCCGAAGACAGAGACTGCACTATTTGTTTGCCTTGGTAATACTTAAGTGCATTAACCTCTGTCAAAGCAACAGCCATCCTTTCACAGTTGGCACCCCTTTTCCAGCTGAACTGGTAGGCAGCCCTGACATTTCTTCTTTTAACATAATACTTTATAGTGCAATTTCTGCAATTCCATCCTGTACTATACATAAGATGCATTACTTCTTTTGCCTAAAATTTCCAAACACCAGCTGTGAATGACTATAGAAATTGGAATAGAGCATATGGTGGTCTCATAAGCAGAAATGAGAAAATTAGTTTTGTGGACCATTTATGCATTACATTAAGTTACTTGATCTTTTTCTTGTTCCTCAGTTTCCAGCCAGGCTATGACACACAATAACTATGTAGAGAGTGGTAGACCAAGGCTCAACACACCAAAAAGCTAACTTTGAACTCTAAAATTAGATCAGATATTGTCATTCACACAATCATTGATGGAAACAAACTACCTTACTGACCATAACAATATAAATATTTTAGTCAAATAACACCAAGGACTGAATTAGGTCAAGTTACCAACACTTTTGTGCTTGTGATCCATTGAGATGAACATTTCTTCCTTCTCTGAAGAAAGCATTTTTTCCCCCTTTGTCTTCTCTTTCCATAAACTTAATAATTGATGACATGCCTAATAATATCTTTTACTGCTCATTGTTTCACTTGGGACTATCCTTAAGACTAATTAGTTCCCCTAATTTTTAATCAGCAAAGCCATGTTTTGCTCTTTTTGGCAGAAGACTGATAATGCCTTTATCTGAACACACCTGCCCGTAAGGCTCTGTAAAATTGGTTGTTTCTGAATATAGGTATTAAGATACAATTCAAACAACTTCACATTATGAAGACAGTAAACAATTTAGAATCCAGAAATTATATAAAGGAACTGCACATAAGCTTAACAATGAAAATAAACAGCCATCTTCCAGTGCAACTTACATCACTGCTCCCACCTCCAACTATAATAATGAAACATGAGATTGCAGTGCAGAACAGAATACAACAGTGACTCTGAGGAAACAACAACAAAGAGCACAGAGCAGCTTGACCTTTGCCACTGTTGGCAGCAAACCAATCACTAGCACCCATATCTGAACATGTGCCCCAGGCCAAACTCGCTCCTCACACAGAGCAGGAGAGAAGAGGAGAGGAGAGAGGGGATTTGCTTCAGCCACATGATGGTAGTGAGAATCTGCCTCCTCTTTCCTCACCACTCACAGCTCTCCTACCTTTTCCAGCCAGAGGGCTTTTCCTAACACCTCAACACTCATTCTCAGTTATGCTTTCCTTTCTTTCTTTATCATTGTGCAAAAAAAAAAAAAAGAAAAAAAGATTTTCTTTGGCTTACCAAGGTGCAGACTATCCTGTGTGGTTTGAGTAGTTAAAGTTTTCTATTATTGCTGCATACAGTCAATGTGGATAAGGGGAAAATGTATTTTTGTGTGCATGTGTTTAGTAAATATAAATCTATTATAGTCCTTGGCCTGGGGTTTGACTTGGTTGCAAAGAAGTAAGAGGGTAGTTGATGGTCTGGATCATGTTACAGATCCAGCTGTCTCTAAGCAGTAGAAGACTCCAACAGACAGATCAGAATATGAAGACCACAGCAAGCGTTTTGCAACATGAACCTAATCTCATCCCTAATAAAATCAACTCCATCATCACTGTGTCTGTTCCTGCAAATGGAAGAACATAAACACAATCCCAGGCATGTGTGTACACAGACACAAGCAATGTGAATGCTTGAGAACACACAAACCCTGTCACACACAACCCAGAATACTTTTGGCTCTTCTCCAGGGTGTACTATATGATTGTCTATCAGATTGGCCTGCCACCCTTGTGTAGGGAAGGACAAGGGTCAGAATAAGGTTACCACAGGGAAAGAAACATCAGCAGCATCGACTGTTCAAATCATTCTCTACAACATGTTGCGTATCCCAGAGATTTTCTCAGAAAAACATTCTTATCTCTAGCATGTTGGGGGAAAGACCGACAAGTGGCCACAAACTCATGGTGAAAGTAATCCTAGGTCAATACAGTATTCAGTCTGCACACTTTGTGTTCATCTGTTTCCAGGATTCAACCATTGTCTGTGGTCTTTAATCATTCATAGTGCCTGATATAGATAATACATCTCTCTCTGTCTCTCTTACCTCTGTCATGGATGTAATCAGGTTTAGCTGTGACATTCTGTTTTTCTGTGGTTTCGCAGGATTCCTTGTCAATATTTAATTAATTTGCTCAACACAGAGGGTAAAGATTAAAGAACTGTATATTGGATTATCAAAAGCGCAGAGGCAAGCAGACAGAGAGGTTGAGTCATTGCAAAAATCCAACCAATTACAGTGGATTACTAGACTTGTTTGGCTCACACCATGATGCTACATCCCATGCAATTATCACATATATTACAGTCTGGTGCCTGTAAAGACACTTATGAAGAATAACAGTATAGAGGCTGGCATTGCCATATCTGGAAAATGTTTAATAGACTATGAGTAGTGCTAATCCAACAAAATCCAGTAAAATGTGGAACAAAACAATACTTAAAGAAATGACAGGGGGAATAAAAGACAGAAATATGGATAAATATAAAACAACACATGCAGGAACTATGCTGTGAAAGAAATCAACTTCTTATTCAAAGAGAATATACTATGAGTAGTTTAATGGTCTCTCTACTCTTTTCCATATTTTTTTACACATTTAAACTTTGTGCAGATCTAACTTTGGAGACTTTTATTGATTTAGTGCACTTTTAGTTACTTCACACTTTCTTTACGCCCCCTCATTCCACCAACGTCCATTCACCTCGCATCCACCTCCCACTTCATTTGTTTTTTCCCCCTCAGTCTTTTTTTCCCACACATGCATGGTAGACATGCACATGCGCACATAAATGTTCACAAATACACACACACACACAGAGGCATACACACATACACAAAACGCTCACAAGTCCTGGCCTAAACAGAATGTTGTAAAGTACCCCAAGGTGAACCTGGATAGGATGCTAAGGGTAGGAGGAGGACTGTGCAAGCAGTGGAGGGAATGGGGGTGGGTTGCAGACCCAATTAATCGGACACTTTGACTCCACTTCCATCTCTTCCAATTTACCAAATCTGCCAGACAAACTATTAATGTGTGCACTGCCAATGTGAAAACTTCTTTAACCCCCATTAAATTCAACCAAGGTCAAAGCAAGTGTATGCTTATGCTGGCGTGGAATCAAACTAGCCCTATTAAATGTGATTTGAGGCAGGAGGGGGATGAGGCGGCAAGAGTGTGGCTGGTATGGCAGGGATCTTGGGTAAACAGCCTGCATAAGGGCATTATTTTCTAAATCCCACTTACTGAGGGCTTAAAGGTAACATTGAACAGCATTATAGCAAAGTAGCATTGCTGTTTTCATGGTAGGAGTTCAAAAGTTCACAGTCAGGTCCTTCCAGCCAAAACCATTTTGTACAAGGTCAGTGAACATGCCAGAAGATTCCAGCAACCTCCCTTCACTAGTAACTGCAGGGAAAGATGGTGGACAAATCTATGTGTAGACATGGGTGTATACAACACTGTCCTCCCCCAGAAAATGTCCTATAGGTTGTTTGTGCAAGCTTGCAAGTGTGACAAAATATCCAGGCAATAAATATGCAGCATTATTCAGTCCTAGCAAGGCCGACTGCTTTTGAGACTCCCTAAACTGGCTGAAGACAATTGTAAGGTCATTATTTGTTATAGAATTCCTACACAGTAATGAAAATGTTTTCTTTTTGCTTGACCACTTATAGAGGATTAATAGAAGAATAACAATTTACCACAGTCACAATGATCTTCTCAGCCAAGGTAAATGTGTTAGGATCAAAACTTAACCCCAACAAAACTGCAGTCAACACACACACAGACACACACAGACACACAGATTTCCCCTTTTGCTTGCCCTCTGTAACCCAACATACACACTCCCGACTCCCACCTCTCTTGTCACCTGACCAGACCAAGGTCAGCTGTCCAGACCTGCAGTTCTTGATGTAAAGGCTTTGACCCAACATGGCCACCTCTGTCTCTCCAGAGAGATTAGCACAAGGCTGGGACAGAGAAACTGAGCTCCATGTGGCTCCATGTTATCCCAGCCACTCTCTATGTCTCTACTCTCACTTCTCATTCTGTCTCAGATAACTCCTCACGTCTGCAGACAGGGGACCAGGATGAGCTGCAAATTGAATATGTCTGGCAGGCAGATCTGTGAAGACTCATGGGGGATGTTAGCGAGAGAAAGCAGAGTGTAAGTGTCCACGCTGTGTCACTCAGGCAACATACATAAAGGAATATGTTGAGAAAGATAAGAGCGATTTATTATCCTGCTTGTGGCTTGTGTTTCTGCCACTGCCATTTTTATTATTTCTTTCTCTTATTTTTTTAATACTTGTTGGAAGATAGTGGAGCAAAGGAGCAAGGTTGCATCTTTCAACAAGGAAATACAGAATCAAGTGACATCTCTGAGAAGGTGTTGGTTGTAATGCTACTCTTGAGAAGCTTAAATGCTTCCATGCTGTTCCTTTGCTGATTCCACCATCATTATTGCTTCTGTTGGATGGGGATGCCATGGCAGTCAAAAGGTTAAACAAAGTGCTGCGACTGTCAAGCTGAGTGAAACCAACTGGCGCTCAGCTATCAGAAGATAATCAAGGCTAATAGGTACATAATGGCTAACAGTGGGGCCGCACTCATTGGCAGATGCATCATGGGGGACAGAACGCAGACAGCGTGACCTCACATTCCCACCGCAGCTCTCACCGCTTCAGAGTCATAAGGCGGAAAGACCCAGACACCAGGAATTTTACCCCTCCTTTAGCCCTCCTTTGCCCTGAGTCACTTTGATGTAATATGCTTGTAGTTTGCTTTTTGTCATTTTTTCCTTTTCTCTTAAACTTTTTAATTTTTCATTTGAAGTTTTCATTTCAGTTTTAACTAATGGACCATGAAGTGAATTGCTGTTGGGAATGATGTCATCACATTAGACTGAAACAGGATTATTCAGTATTTGTCAGTTCAGAAGAGATTTGTGTGGATGTTAGTGAGTTATAGTTCCTGTAGCATATGCTTTCACTTTTGTTTAAACCAACAAACAGAATGTTTGTGTAACTGATGGTCAAAGTGCCCAAGGCCCTGAAGGACACTTTGTTCTGAACATTGAAGATTTATGAGCCTCTGAAACAAAGAGGATAAGAGCAGTGTGGTGAACCAGTATGCTGTGTTATTGTCAATAAGAGAAAAAAAGCTATCTGGTTTTCAACTGCAAATTAAAAACCACATCTAGGGACAGCATTTTGAACTCAGCTTGGATTTAGCAAATATAAATAACAATGAAGCCCTCCAAAACTCAACATGCTGACCGCACATTCTCCATGAATACATTATAGTAAAGCAACACTCACCAAGTGTGACACTTTGACCTACCCAGCAAAGAGTTAACATGCTCTAAATTGATGCAATTGAGCAGAAAGGGTCACAGGATCATGTGTTAACGAATGTACACATGCTTGGTTCTCAGCGCTCTGCGAAGCATCCAGCCAACACTTCCCTTCTGACAGCACTCAGTTGCCCTGGACTCCTCTCCAAAGACTCTCTCTGTAAATAAAGCCTGCTTTTGTTGAGGCCCAGTGCGTCAGAACCATCATCTCCAGAGGGCAAGAGGGATATATGTAGGGGTGGGTGGAGAGAGTTAGACACATGCACACACACACACACACACACACACACACACACACTCACACACAAACACACAGAAGTAAAGTGTTTAGTTGGGGGTGAAGGGCAGGGGAACTGACAGAGGTCTGGGTAATTGCAGCACAATGGAGATTGTGTTTGATCTCTGAGGTGTCCAGGCCTATTTAGTGGGGGTGAATGTGCCAGGCTGAGGAATGTTGTAGCTCTGAAAGACTGAGTTTATCAGGAGTTCAGCAAGTGAGAACAAGACGGGAGGGAGGGGGGCAGCAGTAGTTTGCGAGAGATAGAGACAGAAGAGAAAGGAACAGATAGGTTAGCCAGGCTGTCTTTTCATTATTGGCTAATTATCTTAAAAGCCTCTTACAACGTCTTTGTACATACTGTTCACACATGTTGTATGTATTCTATCATGTGTCTCTCTCTGTATTTGAACTGAAGTGAGAAAGGCCAGTCTGGTCTGTGGTGCAGTGCAGCAGCAGCCTCCTGATAGCAGGGCTAAACTGCTGGAGAGCAGAGAGTGCCCGCACAGAGCAGAAGGCTCTTTGAACTCTGTCTGTACTCTCTGCTGCAGAGCTTGAACTGGGTTAATCGCTATTAATATTTAACACGCTGCCAAAGTTCCAGCCCAGAAACTATATCAAAGCCAAGAGCTCCATCCAGCAGAGCTCTTTCAGTACTCTTCTGTAGCAAGCTGGCTGGCATAAACACACTGAAGCTGCCAACATGAGAGTTGATAAAGTTATTTCATTCTTTTTAAATAAAGGAGGGGATTCTTTGCATGAGTAATCCGTTTTCCATTCAGCTTGATACTGTGTTTCAAAAAATGTTAGCTTACCATCTGTGTGGAAGGAAATCAGAATCAAAATTCAGCTAATGGTTGCTGTTTTTTTTTCCTTATTTTTCTCTTGTAATTGTAAATATGCATGACCACAAACATCTGTAAGAGTTTGGCATTGACATTAGTACAATATGTTGATACATAGCATTCAACATTATTGACAAAGATGAAAAATGAGCAGATAGGGAAGTTTACTTTGTATTCAAAAGTGTTGGGAGGATGGGGTCTGTTGTAAAAACAACTGCAGGTCACCAAAGGGCTGCTGTTCTGTTGCTGCTGCTCATCTCTCTGTCTGTCTGGACTGTCAGCTCAACAAACTGGATTATTTCATCAGAGTTCAAGCCTCTATTGCTTCTGCCACTGCAGTCTTTTTCACTCTCTTCCCTCCTCTTTACATCTATCTCTGTATCTCTCTCTGTCTGTTTCTCTCTTTCTATCTCACTTCTCTCTATCTCTCTGCTCCCAGCGCCAGGACCTCAAACAGCATGGTTAAATACCCAGGCCAATGTGTCGCTCTTCAAAGAGACTCAGGTAGTAGATGTGCTGGCAATAGGCCAAGATCAAAATGAAGAGTTATTGTAGAGCATTGTGGCTGCCTTCACTTGGACCTCAGTTAAACCATATTAAGGGGCCCCACCTGGGCCAAAACATTCCCACAAGGCAGCTGAAATATGGGCCCTAGGTCCCATTTCGCCCCCCTGAAAAACCCACTAATACCATGCAGGGACCCATTTTTATTTCACTTAATAAATCAGCCAAACAGACAAGGAAGTTCATTTGGCGTGGAAGTGCTTACTTATGTTAGCTTTAGTCCCTGTCGTAAAGTTCCTTCTCTTGCTACATCTGCCTGTTCAAATAGAGCAAAAACAACAGAAACCAAGAGAACTTTTAAACGGTCAGAATTAGCTTTGATTACTTAAGATTTAGAAAATGAGTGGCTGTTTGTTGCTACAAGTCCTGCTTGATAAAATATTAAAGCACAGCTGAAGGGGAGCTTTGTAGAAGACAAAAGCTGGAAGCAATTTGTGTAGCTACCAAATTAAAGTTATTCAGCACCAAGGGTAATTTAATTACCATTCTTTAAATGTTTGAATGACTTTGACCTTTGGAGTACTCTGAGGTCATGCAGGTGTATTTACTTAAGCTAATTCAGAATCAGTAACATGAAATAAGATCCCAAATCAAACAGGCCTCCTCCTAGAATATCTGGTTACCAAGTACCCGCTCTTTGTGTTTGTAAATTAAATTAAATTAATATCTATCTACCATGTCATTAGGCCTGTTTTCACAAAACCTTGAAATCTCTCTCAGGCCTTATTTATATTCCAAAGCAAGAGACAATGACTATGAAGAGAGCAAGAAAGACATAAGCAACAGATGAAAAAAGCTGACAGCCCTTCCCAAGATGCACCTCTCCCAGCATAGCTCATGAATGGAAACAGGTGTGTGTGTGATTGTGCGGTGGGTCTTGAAGATTCGGGCCTATGTGGCATTTCTACTGCCTAGGTGATTTGGGTCAATGGAGCACATCTGGTACTAGTCACAACAGAGTGCACATGTCCACGGCCATCAGACACCCCACTAGGCAAGTAGAGAGGGAGAGAGAGAGGCAAGGGCAAAGAAACATCTGGGTTCTCTCTTTTGCTCTCACATACACACACAAATGGGCATGCATTTGGGATTCTGTGCTTTTTAGGGTTGCTTGGATTCCTCCAGGTGCATCTAGACTTGGATGGGGAAAGAAGGGGGGTGGGGGTGAATTTGACTGACAGCCTTGAACCAGAATGTTCCCTGTACCGGGTGAGCAACTCTCCTATTGAGAGTTGCTCTTTTGTCTTTTATTTCTTCCAGGGGTTCTTCCCCTAATTTGTCTTTGTTCCATCATTTTCCTTTATTCGATGGTGTTTTGTTACAGAAATGTTGCTGTGTTGGGAAAAAAAATGCTTTTTTTTTTTTTGGAATGAACTAGAGCAGGCAGGGCAATTTGTGTTTGCCATACACGTAAATTAAAAATAACAAAGGACTGCATGTGTTGTATCACACGTTGGACTCTTATGATTCATGCAGTAATGCAAAACAGGAGATATGCCAATGGACACAAAGGACACGTTTGCCTACACACACAACTATACGCTTTAGCAAAGCTCTAAAACTAAAGTGGACTTGATACACTGTGGTAAAGACAGGGTAAAACTGTATATGAGGCACTGTATTGAATTCTGATGCTGAGATTGTTCTGCACTGACAGCTCTCTCAGAGTCTGTTTCTCTCCCTCTCTCTTTCTAACCCACTTACCTCACTTCACCCGCTGCCTTACCACATGCTCAAGGAAACAATAATAAACAACATTGGCTCTTTACACAAAAGAAGGTGGGCCATTATCAGACAGGCATGACAGGGGGCAAGTGTAATTGATTTCAAGTGTATCAGTCCAGGTACATAAAGTGTGGTTTTGTTAACCTTGAGGTGTCAGGTTCTTTATGTTTAACAAGTATATGGGAACATTTCCTTCCTTTACTTGTAACAGCAGCTAAGGAATCACATGCAGATTCCACCCATGTAAATGTTTTTGCCTGGGATTCTATTTGTTTAACAGCCTCAGTGTATATTACAAAGCACATGACTTTACATTTTACACTTTGTCAGTTACTCAGATCCTTTGATAAGGTAAAACAAAAACTTTGATTTTATTCTTGTTAAGATGTAAATGGGTGATCTGTTGGAGTCATGTTTGTTTGGTTTACCAAGTCAAAGGTTTTCATAAATCAAAAAAAAAAAAAATTCCTTTCCAAGGACAAGGAAACGATAGAACAAAGGTCAACAAACTCCAGTCTAGGCTTGCGTTAACTGTTTAGTTTTGTTATGGATTAATATTCAGAATATTCTTGTGAGTAATGTATTATTTGCTCTACAAAAAAATGATGTCTATTTTAATTGCCCTGAGTCCCAGTTAACATTTTCCAAATGCCTTCTATTTTCAAACTAACACTACAAAACCCAATGGCAAGCTTAAACCAGTACATTGTTTGGCCATTTTTTTATTAAAACAAACTGGAAGATCATGGAAATTCATTCTTGTTGTAAACTGACTAATTGATCAGTCATTGTATTGTAGCTGAACTCAAATCCTTGGCATTCATCATTAATGTGAAGAAAACATTTTGAATTAGCTTGTGAAAACATTGTTGTGATTCTAGGTTTAAACTTAGTGACAACTATGTGAAATCAGATCTGCTTTACAAGTGTGAGGATGTACAGTGCATTTAAGGTGTTAAATTTGATGTGATGGAAAAGATTGTTACAGAGAGAAAGTGACATAGACAGTGGGAGGGATAAAGGTGTGTCTTCAGGTGCCCATCTGCCCTCTTTTTTTTTTGTTTTGTTTTTGTGCCATAACCTTATGCCTTAGTGTTGCTGGTTGAAGTCTAACAACAGCAAATGACCCAGAGTTCTTAATCTGGTTAACTAGAGGTAAATGGGCCAGAGTAATTACATAACAACAAGAGCGAAAACCGGTGCAGTCATTTTTAGTGCTCTAAATGTCCTATTATCCGCACCAATTTAAATGGTCACTGACAGACATGCATTAAACCACAATTTAAAACCTTCATCCCCCATTCCAGACTTAATCCTAATTTTTTACAACCAGAACTGTTGAAGAAAATAAATAAATACGGCTATAATTCCGTTAATGGCTTGCTTCTTTTTCTTGTCTATTTTGAGAGATCTAGCTGTGTTTCTAGGTTAGTGTGATCTAACTGTGTGTGTGGTTGCTGTGTGTAGGGGGTAGCCTTGTGACCACAGTTGCATTGTTCATCCACAGCTATGGATTCTGGCCCAAAGAGAAAGCCCACACACATTCAGTGAGCTATGATCCCACTTGGAGTCAAACCAAATAATATTTCATACTTGTACAAGTGAGCCTGATTTGTTCTCTAATACCATCACATTTTTTTCCCATCCGTCCTTGTTCACATGAAACATAAGCACACAAATACTACTATAATCAACATGGTAACTATCATAAGAAATAACAAAATGCATGTTTCTGCAGTAACAAAGTCTATTTTATTTCACAGTTTTAAAATGTGCTTCTCTCACAATGCATATTCCAACTGCTTTTTGTTGTCCTCAGTCATCCAAGGGGATTGCATACAGTCACAGATGATGCTGCTGCTGTGAGCTGTTAATTTCTCAGGAAAGCCATTAGTGTTGTTTGTCTGTTCAGAGCAGTGCTGGGTTACTGGACCCCTTACTCCTAACAGTTGGCTCATATTGGCAGACACTCAGGGCGCGTAACTATGAACAGGAAAATTGCTTGCCCTCAATGGATTCCTTTCAAATTACAGAACATGTTTTGCTTTTACTTTTTATGAAGTTTGCAATTATATTTGTCTTTAGAGACTCAATTTGTTCATGTTACATTCTGCCATTCAGCCTCACATTCTTTTGCTTACTTTTTCCATCATTTGACCCTCTAAAGTGAGTCTCTATAAATGAAAGCTCAAAAATGTTTGGGTTTTGCATATTGCATATTTTGACAGTGATATATATACACAGTATATATATATATATATATATATACACAGTGCCTTGGAAAAGTATTCATACCCCTTGAACTTTTCCACATTTTGTCTTGTTGCAACCACAAACTTGTATTTTATTGTATTTTATTGGGTTTTTATGTGATAGACCAACACAAAGTAGCACATAAAGTGTAAGGAAAATGATACATGGTGTTCAAAGGTTTTTACAAATAAAAATCTGAAAAGTGTGGTGTGCATTAGTATTCAGCCCCCCTGATTCAATACTTTGTCGAACCACCTTTCGCTGCATTTACAGCTGTAAGTCTTTTGGGGTATGTTTCTACCAGCTTTGCACATCTAG